>WKFP01013794.1:103020-146636 GCA_011057875.1 Pterocles orientalis | reverse complement strand
CTTTTTCTTTTTCTTTTTCTTTTTCTTTTTCTTTTTCTTTTTCTTTTTCTTTTTCTTTTTCTTTTTCTTTTTCTTTTTCTTTTTCTTTTTCTTTTTCTTTTTCTTTTTCTTTTTCTTTTTCTTTTTCTTTTTCTTTTCCTTTTTCTTTTCCTTTTTCTTTTTCTTTTCCTTTTTCTTTTCCTTTTTCCTTTTTTTCTCTATTGAAGAGCTCTCTAAACAAAAGCAGCAACTTTACAGGGTCTGAATCTGGGCATCCTTGAAGTCTGCGCCTGACCTCACCTCTCTGAACAATGAGCCTCCTCACAAGGAAAGTGCCAACTGTTAGCCCAGTGTTCATTTGAACCTCCTCCAGCTCAAGAAGAAAGGGAAGCAAGAAATTCCACTTAGGATGCCAGTGTGTCTTGTTCGTGTGACTGACAGCTCTGAGGGATTCCAGATGGCTTAAGTCCTTCTTTTGAACATATCTTTTGATCTCATTTAAATTTCCTCCTGATTTCACCTGCTCTGTGTTTACCAACTGGAGAATATGCAGGTGGACGTATTAACTCCACCATAGGGTACAAATGGATTAAAGGGAATTTATGTGCAGGAGGGACGTTGTATAGTACAGCTAATACAGCTCCAGCTCCACTCCGTGATTTATGATTCAGAAACCACAGTATGACTTTAACAGACAGAACAAACAAATGGAAAACCTTCTGCATTTCCAATGTATGTTTTCTAAATGTTACAACATGTATTCTTCAATCTGGTGGTCACCTAGAAAGTCAAGAGCAAGAAACTTTTTTAGAATTAACTTTTGTGATCACATATTTTATCCTGTTCTTTGTCTACATATTTACAGTTCTCTCTATTCACAAACAAGTTGTTCTTCAAACTTTCAAGCTATGTTTAGCTATCAAACTTTTTCCATAGCAAGTAGCAACAAATAACCTGTGCTAACGAGAGTAGTAGTATTACATTACCACTGTAGCTGAACCCTGCATGTGGTGGAAGGAAGGAAGGCAGTCAGGATCGTGCACCAGAATGTCACAGATGCAAGAAGACATCAGAATGCAGCAGAAAAATAAGACTGATGAGCTGGGTGCTCATGGAGGAGGACATGAGGCGGGTTTCTCTGAGACAAAGACCTTTGTTGGTTGGGTTAGTGCATACCTTCATCTGAGAAGGGATTTTCTTGCTCCATTTCAATTGATGAGTTTAACTTCAGTTTAGGTAGGGAGCCCATCTGCATGTTGGCTGTGTCAAGATGAGACTCAGGTGTAAAATTTTCTCCATATTGTTGTTTCTGTGGGGTGCATGAGCTAGAAGAAAGCTGTTCCACATTTTTCCCAGGTTCACGACATGCTGCTATGGACTTCAGACGTCAGTTCTTTGGCTATATGTTTGTACTCCGCTTAACACAGTCTCAGTTTCAGCTGGGCCACTGCAGCTAAAATAGGCATTTTAATCCTAAACCTGCAATGATACCCTTGGAGGGGCTCAGATACCTGTCTGTCAAGACTGCACAAGGTACTGGCACAAGTATGCTAATGTGAATGGCAGGGTCAGAGTTGCATTTCAAGCTAACCATGTAATCTGCTTAGCAGTGTCCAGTCTTGCTGATAGACACAGACTTTCATTGACATCAGTGGGAATTGTGGTTAGATTAAGAATATCCAGGTAGGGCTCAGGTTTATGTACATTTGGTTATCACTTGGTCTTAAAAAAATATTTGCAACTGAGAAGATAACATTTGGAGTTTTTTTACTAGAAACAATAAAATCTTAAGGTTTAGTGTCATCAAAAAACGTTAGAAAGAAGTACAACACCTGACATAACTCATAGAAAACAGATCTGAAAAACCTGTACAGATGAGGTTTGCATCTACTGCACCCCATGCTATGGCAGATTTCTCTGTGATGTGATGTTGGAGCTAAGAGAAATTTAATTCCCTGAGAACCATCTCTAGATATGTCCTGGTTTTGCCTCCTAAAAAGGCATAGCTTTAGTGAACTCTGTTACTTGATGTTCATATCGCTCTAGGTGAGCTTCTCTTTGGAAAGCAAGGATGGCTCAGCAGTTAAGATGCTGCTTAACGCTGGTGAAGTTGACTGAGTGATTTGCCACAGAATCTGGCCTGAATGAAATTCAACAGAGGAGAAGCTGAAAAAATTAAATTTCTAGTGCTGACTCAAGTGGTTCCTTGTCCAACCCTCAGCATTGCTTATGAAGAGAGGTAAGTACTTCCAAAAACTTAGGCAAGATTAGTTCAGGTGCTCTGCCTGTAAAAGACTTCACTGTTCACCGACTACAGAGGGTAACTGAGCTCTTCACAAGGTGTCTCAAGAGTCAGTATATCAGGAAGTTCCTCTGCCTTGCCTTGCCTCATCTGCATAAATGGAAATAATAGGGGTTTTTTTTTCAACTTCAGATGGGTTGTTGTAAGAATAGACGTGTTAGCATATTGAGGTTTCTCCAGTGGAATTACCTAATTTAGGCTCCTCAGGTTTGCTTTTTATGGCTTATATTATCTTCAGACTTTGTTGTGTCTTGCCAGTCAGAAGGACATTTCTGTTTAAGAAGAGATGGTAACACTCTTGCCTTAAAGTTTTCTGGTGGTGGGGTTGAGCCAAGGCTGGTGCAGTGCCCAGCATCAGTTTGGAAGCCTAAGGCTGCTTTATAATCTACTGGAGACCCTCAGGATTTTTATCCACATTAAGAAACTCTTAATGTACCTCTGTGCCAAGTCCACATATGTGTTTAGCTGCTTAACTTCATCGATTTCTACAGGAAATTAAATGTCCACTTGTCTCTAGAATTTGGCTATACCTATTCAAGTCTGAAAGTTTTGTCCTTCCAAACTATGCAGCAAAATCTTGTCGTAACACCCAGGAATGCTGCTTCTTTATTGAAGTCTTGAGACTTGAGACCACGGTCTTGACACTGCGACTCTGCATAGTTTTGACTGGGTTCCAGGTAGCTGCCTCAGAGGTTTAGGGGAAAAATATGTCCAGAGTTTCAAAAAAGTTGATACCTTAATTTGCCATGAACTTCAGAGGGGATTGGGAGGTCTTGATCAGCCTCAAATATCTGAGATGCTGCTGTGTGGCTATCTGTAAATGACAAGGATCAGGTGCATTTATCCTACTGGAAACCTGTCCTGTTTTTCATTCAAGAGGATCTCTGACTGAAAAATTATGCCTGAAAGAGCAGAGGGTTTTCTACAGAAGGCAGAAGTTTTTCTGTGCTTTTGGACTTTTCCTGAGTTCCAGCTTTGGGTGACAGACAGATTTCAGTGGTATGTTTCCTTTCAGAAAAAAAATCATGCCCTTAATTCGGCATTTAACTTCTGTTATTCAGTATTGTCACAGGACAGCCCTGGCACAGGAGTTAGCATCAGATGATCCATCTAGCAGACTGACATGACATGAAACCTTAAGAGAAGATTTAATTCCTGTGGGGCCAGGTTTTTAAAAGTGCTAGGGAGCTATGTATGCAGGCAAGTAGTGGAAAATAAATGTCTAGGTAGGTTTTCAAAATGTGCCTTACTGCATCCTGAGGCACCCACGCGTTTGAAAGGCCAGAGCTTTTGTTTGCTGAGCAGGTGAAAGCATAAAAGGACACCTGCAGGATGCAGCCCTTGTGCAATCCTTGTCTTGAAGATGAGAGGAGAAACCCTTCCAGCTATAGGGTTGGTAGTAAAAGAGGAAAGTCCTCTCCCTCCTGATTTGACCTTAGTCCCACCATCCTGTAGCTCCTCTTTCCTCTCCTTCGCAGCCCCCTTCCACAGTGCAGTGCTCCAGGAACACACCAACAAGCAGGAGGCTTTATCTCCGTTGTCCCTCTCACCTAGCTGTTTTTACATGACATGTACTGCAGAGAAACATAGCTCAGGCAGTTGCTGGGAACAAGTGGAAGCCCCCCTGCTCCATGCCCCTTTGCAAGAGTACTCTGCCTCCTCAGCTAGCATGCACACCAGCAGCTCCCAGGCCTGCCCTTCCATCAGCCCCTTTGCCTTAATTTTGCACTTCTTCCACTATTGGCACAATTTGGTGTCTCCATTAGAGGATGGGACTGCCAGGGTGAATGACATTGTGGGTATCACTGATGATGCAGACCAGACAGAGAATAAGCACTGACTAAAAATTCTGTTGTTTCCCAGAAATATTTGAGTCCTCCCCAGACACATGACCTGTACCTGCTGGTTAGGTTCCTTGACAAGTCACTCAAATGCTCTGAGCCTGCCCTTTCTGACTGTTTGCTTCAGAAGAATCTCATCTGCCCAGTGTAGATGTTTGTAGCTGAGAGAGTCTTCTAGACACCATCTCTAATTAAAGGAGAGAAACAGGCACTTCCACAGCACGACTCTCCCCATCCTAAACAAACAAACAAACAGAGCAGTTGTCCCAGCAATGGGCTCTGCTGACAAGAGAGGGAACATGTAGGGAGCAGAGTAAATTTAGCTCCCTGCCTAACAGCAATTGAGATGAGACCTACCACCTATTGATGGCAGTAACACTTGTTCCTCGTCCTCTCCCCAGGGATAAGTCAGCAGGGATGCTGCTATGTTCTTATTTTCAGTGTGTGTCCAAACCAGCCTGGCACAGGGCACCGAGCTGCGGAGAGCCCTGCCTGCGGCCATTCCTGTGGCTGGCAGCTGGACGTGCCTCCCCTGGCCCTGGCATCTACTCATCCATTCACATCAGTGTGGAGTAACACAAGGCATCTCCTCCTCTGCCTCCCTGGAGGACTAAACATGTTGCTTTTCCTTCATTCCCAGCTCCCACAGCTGCTGAAGAGCTTCAGCGGGTTTCTCTTCTGAGCAGCACTGTATCTTAATCCTAATGCAGCCTGAACACATCCTGCTGAAATCAGGAATGACTGGTAAAGGGGCTGAGTAATATTTGTGAAGGGTGACTTCCCTACGGTTTGTTTGTTTGTTTTTAATTTAAGAGACACCACAATTACACCCACCAGATAGATAGCTCCAGGTTCTTGACTTAATTATGGGTTGGAAAAGCCCTACCTAGGCCTTGCTATACTTTCCAGGTTTCAGTGGGGCTTGTCAGATCAATTAGTGTTTTGAACCTACCATCACCATCATAGAAGGTGACAAGAACATTTGCTAATATGGACATTTTTAAACCTTTGGTCTTCGGTGACAGTGTGCTTCCAGTGCATGTCCTGGCTGGTGACTTTTGCCAGCAATCAATGTGTGCTGTCGATTTTCAGCCTTGGAGAGGTAGGTCTGGAAGCAAATGTTTCTCATCATTTTTCCATTGTAGACAATATTCCAAAGGTTACAGACGACTTGGCATGGTTTAAAGAATAGCCTTTTGAAGCACAGACATAAAAATGAAGCTCTGTTTACCTAGACATATCTCTCAGCTCTGGGATACATTGTTGGTAGTAAAACCACATGAACTTTCATGCAATGTCCCTGGAAAATGCTCACACATTGACTTTATGTGCATGCAGATTGAACACGGCATGGAAATGCTTTTGTTACCCAGTATTCAAAACATTTTGTTAGAAGAAAAGTGGGAAAACAAATGTCTGAGAGGAGTAAGCAGATGTTTGCTGTTAAAGATCAGCATGTCATACAATCAAGTTTATAATAACTGCTTTTAAATATAAACTAACTTCTGACCAGTGTTTTTCAATGTACTGCAAAATCTGCATGTCGTTCCTTTTGTCATTTACAAGTAAACACCCACTGGAGTGTTTTATAGTTTGTAAAATATGAAGAGGGCTTTGTTCATGAGAGACTCCTTTGATTTACTGTAAGATGAAAACCTATGTGCCAGAAGTTATTTGGTTCTCCTCATCAGAACTGAGCAAACTTTTCTTTGGCTTGACCGCTCTGATCTCATTGCCTAAACATACTAGCAAATAGCTAACAATTGTGGTGGCTTTTTTTTTTTCTTCCTTTAACATAGCTTTCCTTCCCTCTGGACAGGGCAGATGTTGGAGACTGGCTTCAGCAGCCAGGAAAGGCCTCTTTATCTCCTGACAGGCCTGCAGTACTTGAACCCACAAAACCAACAATAATGAGGAAGCTTTCCAAATAAACAGACCAAATGGGTGCATCTTCTCGTTCCCAGCGCCTTCGCGCCAGACACTAGGGCTTAGCTACTATGTCAAGTCAGCAGCTGCAGTTATAAAAAGGAACATCAGGTTTGCAAAGGTGAAAAAAAAAACCCTCACAATTGTTGGCAAACAGGTAGGGCTACCACACCTTCAAAATTTGATCATTACTTTTAAAAGAAGCATTGCTGCCACTGTTAGATGTTTCAACCTCATTATAGCCCCAGGCAAGGAACATCTTCTCTCTGCTGCATGCTATAGAAAGAGCCACGGCTGCAGGTAAAAAGGTCCTGTCCTGTCCTTCCCTTCCCGATTACAAAATGAATTTTAAAAAATTAGGGATTATTTGAACATGAACCAAGGCTCTGCAATTGCTGGTTTCTCAAAATGTTTCTTGCCTACTTCTGAAGTAGGTTCTAATGTTTCACGAACAGCCACTTCCCTAATTCCTACTCCATGTCTATCTGCACAGCATCACTTTGCTCCCCCTGCAAACACTCTGCCTCTTGGCCGTGACCCTTTTTCTCCCATGTCTTAATCACAAAGCCAAAGCAGGATTCGTTGTGCTGGCTTTGAAGACTGAAAGTTTTTTACAGAATTGTTTCCTTTCATAAAGAAAAAGAAAAAAGTTAAAAACTCTGGTATCTGTTGCTATATTATCCAATGAGAATGAGAATAGTTTGGACACAGCTAGTTTAACAGAGAAAAAAAATATCTTGCCTACATGTAACCTGCTGTTGCGGTACTTCAGGTATGCTCTCTTCCTCTCTTCCCAGGCATAGCCACCTGTAGACTGCTGATTTTTCCTGCTCATTCCCAGTTCAGAGATGTATCCCACCTCAGCAGATGTCACCAACTGAAAATGGTCGCAGGGAGCCAACGTTAAGTCTCTTTTTCATCCACAACCCATGCAGGCAGGAGAGGGCAGAATCTGCCCTACAGCTTTTGTGCCTAAGGGATTACTCATTTATTTTTGAGCAGCCTTATTCCAAAACACTGTTGTTGCAGGACAGCAGGCTACAGTAAACCCTGGGTGATGCTGGGTCTGTTGCAGAGCATAGCAGTCATGAACAATTCTCATCAAGCTGGTGGAGCTCTTTTGGTTGGTTATTGTCAAATTGGCCACAGCTGAGCCAGGTGGCCCCTTGCAACGCAGCTGACAGGAACTGGATCAAGCGGGAAGCAAGAATGACCAAGTAAAAGTCTTGGTATTTTCTGATTCCAGGATTGAATAGTTGGTATAGATTGTAAGAAGTGGGGGAGAGATGGAAAAAAACCCACTATGTGCAAAGCTTTCTTCTCCAGAGGGAAACTCCCACCATTTTTTTAGCTAAGCTGCATCTTGCATGATGTCTCACTGGATTTGAGTTTTAAAGGGGAGATAAAAATACACTTTATGTTCTGTGAAAAGATCACTGAAAAAGTGATTTAAGAGGAAGGCAAGCTAAGCCCTTTTCCCTAACCATCCATATGTTTATCATATGCACATATGAGCAAAGAGGGACTTCTCAGCCTAGAGGAAGTACTAAATTACAGGAGAAATTCCCAGGGACTTGGAAAAAATTAGGAACTTTTGTCCTTTCTTTTCTAGAAACATTATTCTCAGGAGTCCCCAGATAGACACAAAAAAGGGTAGCAAAAAATGAATTATGTGCTGGAACAACAGCTGGGTTTTAAAAGGACTTTATGTGTGGCTCAGTAGGACTTTGCTGAGAACCTGCTGGGACTTCCAGCCTGGCACCAAGCAGTTCTTGATGTATGACTACATCCCTGAACAAATCTAAGCTTTGGTCTAAACATCTAAGAAGATGTCTAGGACCCTCAGAATTAGAGCCACAGTAGCTAGCACGCTGATCAGGAAGTAAACATAAACCTCCTCATTACTTAGGGTTTTGAGAGGTAGTTTCATTCATAAAGGGTAAAAAGCCATTGCTTTCAGGTGACATGCCAGAGCTACTGAAACCCGTGGTTTCGAAAAAGTGCTTGCTGCTGTCCTTCCTTTTTGTGATAAAATATGGTGGTTAGAGTGCTCACCTGAGAGGTTAGAGGTGTATATGTGGAGCCAGATCATGATACAGTAAGGAATCCAAGAAACAATGACGTAGGAAAGGTGTGTGTGGGCTGGTGATCAGGACCTTCACTGAGAAAACAGTCCCGGGGTTTGCTTACCTTTCCTAACCCTGCTCCTTTATTTTACGCAAAACATTCATTGCACAGGAGTCCTTAGAAAAAGCACTGCAAAAAGTACTTGCAGGTGTCCGTGTTAGCCACAGAGCTGGAGCCCAGCTCCCCTGCAGAAGGCATGAACACCCGGTGCAGCCTGCTGAACCCTGCAGCTTGGGGGGCTGCAAGCCTCGGAACAGAATGCTTGCAGGTGAAATCCATAAAAACAATCCAAGTGCTTTTTCAAGCATTTAGGATTTACCTGGGGATCAGTAAAGAATATTCCCTCATCCTTCTGTTGTCCTGAGCTACTCTGACTTTTAGGCTCAGGAGGGATGGATCTTGTTCAGTTAGGAAGCTGCGTGAGTCTTGGGTGCCAAAGGTATACTCACTTCACAGATCCCATCCTAAATCTACTATGCATCTAGCCTTTAACCCCAAATTTAGCTGCTCAGTTAACTCTCTCCTCAGCAGACGAAATGAATTGTCTTGTCATGTAATCTCTGGTGCCACAGCTCTTTGTATGGCACTGAGCAGCCACCAGCACCCGGCTCCATGTGCTGTGGCACCCCTGCATAGCCTGGGCGCCCGCCACCGCTCCCCTACCCCTTTCAGGCTTTCCAGGCTTTGGGTGGATCTGGGAGCTCTGTGCAGCTGTGAAGCTGTATCTGATGACAATATCTTGACTGCTTTGCCAGTGCTAATGAGAGGGAATCTAAATGTTTCAGGAGATTTACAGCCGTAGGAATACGGTGGCACACTAATCTGAAGCTTACGGGACCACTGTGTTTATCCAGTCCCTTGAAAAGTCTACCCAAATAATTTGAGAGCTAAAAATGAATGTTTCTGAGCACTTTCATAGCCACAGAGCAATTTTAGCATCTTGTTAATTGCATATTTTGCAGGAACATTTGCTTTTGGCTCAGGAAAAGACCACAGAATGCAGTGTTTGTTATTGACGTTCTAGTCCTGTTGTCCTGGGGGCCTTACTTCAGAAGCTTCAGATGCTTCTCGAAACAGTTCTCAGTCAAAGTCTGAGCTTCCAGCTAGCTGATGTCTTCATGACTGCCCACACATAGGATGTCACAGGCTTTGAGGATTTGCTCGTCCAAGGCCTGAATGGACAAAATCTAAGTGTGTGACTGTCAATGATTATCCTCATTCCACAGATGGAGATTTACTAAGTTCCTTGCCCAAGCTCACTATCCAAGTTTGTATGAGAGCAAAGAGCCGAACACAGAGCTCTTCAGTGTCATCACCACAGTCACCCTCTTCTTATTAAAATTTCAGTGCATGGCAAGGTCAAAACATGCAGCACAACATGGCTTGATTTTATTCTAAAGGACTCGGTTTAGTACATTAACTCCTACAGCGGCTCTTCCTTCATTCAGGGGAAGAAGTGAGATAAAAGCCTGTGCTCTCATATTATAAAGGTTTTTTAGAACAGCAAGGGAAGGGGGGATTTTTTTTTTTTAATCATATAGATGAGACCCATCTGGCAAAGTCTGATGTACACACTTACCTTCTGTCTGTAATGGGTGCCTTAAAACTAATCAATATGAGCACAGGCTGTCCCTGCTGAGCCTGGACTCACGGCTGTAAAGGGTGACTTGTAAGATTATGGCTTAAAGGTATATGGTTTCTTTGATCTTGTAGATTCTACATAAGGTTATGGAAGGAAACCTTTACTTCAGGAAATCTATTATTAAAGTATTCAAATTATTTCCTGTTTGTTGTTTTGTTTGTGGTTTGTTTTTTTAAACAATTATAAGAAAGGGATGTTCTGAGTGCAGAAGTAGATACAAATACTACTTACAGCTCCAAAGAACTGAGAGAAGCCAGGTTATTGTGCAGTCAGACCTGCTCTGTGAGCTTGGCTTGACTGATTTAACTTGAAAACAATAATGCACGCAAATAAGAACCTGAACTCCTTCCCCTAGGGTTTCCGGCCCTGATCTCTTGCTTGAAGAGACAATTCACATTTTTCATCTCTCTTAAAACAAATTAGGCCCACATGCCAGCATAACTTAGTGATTATGTAGTAATTACCTTGCATATTTATGCAAGATTTCAGTAGATAAGCTTAGGGTGAGTCATCAGAAGGACTTTATACTCCTGCAAAGTTTGGTCCCTAACTCCTGCTTAAAAATGTCATTTGGTTGCTACTGAAATGGCTTCTGCCCAGCCTGAATTTCATCAAGATTCTTGTGCTATCTGCATTATTTTTCTTATTGCAAATGACAATTTAATGTGCTTTTCAGTCAATGAATGAATAACTCTTCCATTTGCATGGTTTAAGGCTGTATTTTGTTTGAGAGCCACAGACTTTATCTCGGTATGTTTAAATGTGGATGCTAAATCATAGAGATAAGTAAGTGCTGGCTTTGCATCATCTTCCATGTTATGTTAAGGCAAACAGAATTCATCTGTCTATTTTGTGCACTTCAATCTTTCTGACATAATGGCTATTTTGTTTGGTGGTTTTTGTTTTCTTAAAAAGATGCAAGATCACATTTCTATCTTCTAAATCCGTTTTTTGGTGTTTCTTCAAGTGAGTAAGAATTTGTAAACAGTTTCAGGTTACTTCTCTTTTTTTGCAATTAAATGTCAGTTTGTCTTATCCACTTCAGCTCTCTTCTGACATATCAACCAAAGGTCTGGGATGACTTGCTTTCCATGCTGACAATAAAATGGAACCTTTTGTTTTGGCTTGTGACCCTCTCTTGTAACTCTTACGCATGCAGAAAAGCTTATCTCTGGTCTTGTGCAGTGAAAAAGTTCTATTCCTTTAATTTTTTTTTGAGAATATTACTTCTAAATACCTGTTAATCAAATGTATATACCTGTCTTGCAGCTCTCTGGTGCTGTCACAGTGTACTGCTAAATTACTGACCTGCATTTCTTTCTTCCTAAACAAAGTCTTTTTTCAGCCAAGTTTTTGTGGCAGAGCTTGCACATGAAGCGTCTAGGACTAGGTGCCACGTGGCAAGTGCTTTCTCTTCTAGCTGTGCTGAGGAGAGTTCTGCTCTTGAACTCATGCCTGTAGCTGTTTAAGATGAGAAATGGGGATTTCACGTGCTTGATTGCAGCAGCAGAAGCCTAAACTGGCTCCTTCCAAAAGCTGGAAGCATGTGCTCCTACTCTTGCTCTAGTGAGCTTGTCTGTGGCAAGTGTTCAAGGCAGCTATCTTTGGCTAGTCCTTCTATTTTATTTTTTGACCTGTCTACTCTGATTTCTTTTTCAGTTTCCTTCATTTTTTCACATCTGTTTTTATCTTTTCCATGCTTGCTTTGTGTCCTTATATTCCTTTAACCTCTCTTATTTTCTCTTTTTCCCTTTTCCCTTTCAAGTGTGTTCTCTCTCCCTTTCCCTCTTCTCTCTCTCTCTCTCTCCTCCTTCCTTCCTGTTCTTTGCCATCCCCCAAACCTGTCTTGTTCTGGTTTTTGTACCCCCACACCTACTCCCTCCAGCCTGCTCTGCTGCTGTAGCTGGCAGTTGATTTCTGTCAGGTAGCCCAGCCAAAATTGCAGCTAAAGATGGACTTTCAGATATTTTTTTTTAAACCAACTGGACTAGTAATAATTTCAGTTTGTCTCACATTCTCAGTGGGAAATGTTTTGTGAGTAAATCTCAGTCAATCATAATCTGGCACTGGAATAAGCACCTTGTTTAGTCTAGGGGCACTAAATAAATTGGCCTTACATCTTTGCTTTCAAGCTGTGTTTGAGCCCTGTTGTGTAATTACCGTTTGCATGCCAGAGGGATTGCGTAGGGGTGCTACTCAGATCAAAGTTGCATTCGTCTGGGCTTGGGTGTATTAGCTGTAATTAGTAATGTAATTTTAGGAGACAATGCCACATTTGTAGGATGAACTGAAACTGCAGTGGCACTGCAGCAGAAAAGCAATGTTGAAGCAGCCTGTTCCTCTCCCAATAGCAGAGTCTAATTGCGGTGGGTGGTATTTACATTATACACGCAAAACCCCCAACATATTTCCAAACTAGCATGAAATACTAACTGAAACGGAGGTATTTTAGTACTGTGGCTCTCACCAGGTGGAAAAAAAAGAACACTGCAAGGAGATGTTATTTGCTTTATGTGCTGCATGGGGAAATGAGAGGTAAGTGGCCACCAGTCAGAGGGAAAGGCAGGAGGGTTTGGGGTGGTATTTCAGGTTCCTGTCTGTCTTCTCATTAATTTGTTGCTGCTCTTCCCCTTCCAAGGGCAGCTCTGCTTGGGCGTTTCCTTTAGTCTGAGACAAAAAGAATGCCAAGCCAGCAACCCTTGATTTCAGCTGTCCAATTTTAAACAACATTTAAGTGTTATACATTTTGGTAGGTAAATTTTTTTGTCCTACTGTGGTATTGTGGTCTTGCCTCCATCAACTTTTCCTCCCTTTCCTGCTCTGACGCAGTGTCCTGGAGTGAACATAGCAACAGACCCTGAGGAAGCTGCAGTCCCCAGGATTACAGCCTTTGTAAAGTGTGGTCATGCGTGAAGCAGGTCATTAATGACAGGTGAGATAATGACTATTACAGAGCATGGCAAATCATGGTCAGACTGTGCCTTAAACTTAACAATGCCATTTATAAATCCAAAAGTATCCAATAAAGGATGTATTTCGGACACACACATCCGAGGGGTTAAATTGTTTCAAATTCTAGATGTCTTCAGTTACGGATATGGACAAAAAGTTTTGATTTGAGCACTGTAGGTCATGCTTGTGTGTCCCAAGACCTGAACTAAACTGCCATGTATCTTTAAAACCAAACAGGTCTGAGGGAATCACTCCTGTCGGACTTGTCTGACATGGACAGTTTAATCTGTTGTCTCAAGCCTGTCTCCACATGATGTGTGGAACTAGCACATAGACAGTAGGTACAGTCTAGGTACAGCATAGACAGTAGGTACAGTGCATACCTATCTGTGATCTTATTACAAATCCCAGACTTACCTGTCTGTGTCCCTTCATTAAGGGCCATTACAGAATCATAGTAATTTGGGTTGGGAGGCACCTCAGGAGCTCACCAGCTCCAAACCCCTGCTGTGACCAGGGCCAGCTGGGAGCTGCATCAGGCTGCACAGGGCTGTGCCTGGGGGTGAGCGTGAACACCCCCAAGGATGGAGACTCTGTACCTTCCCTGAATATATGGCCCAGTGTCTGACCATCACCATGGTAAATCCTTATCTCCGCCTTTTACTGAATTGGAATATCCTTTGTTACTGCTTCCTTTTTTGCCACTGTGCAACTCCTGAAAGAGTCTGGCTCCATCCTCTCTACGCCTTCCCTTTAGGTGCACCTGTTGTAACAGCAGCAAAGAAAGAAAAATCAAAGGAAGGAAGGGAAAATCCTGTGTGTTGCTTAAACCTGGTAGTATGACACAGTGCCAAAGCAGGGTCAGTACCAATGGTTGTGAAAAGCCCTACAGAGGGGTCCAGATCACCTTTGGTGGCTCCTGTTCTTGTAAAAGACTGGCATAGGAAGGCAGTGGAAATGCCAGGTTTAAAGAGATGTAACTGAGATTAGATAGGAAGAGTGAAGGTAGGGAAGTTGCACTGGTGTAATGTGCAAACTAGTTTTTAAAACAGGCATAGTTAGTGCAAATGTGCTTGTGGACTGGTCTTTTGCTCACCTTGAATGCACTAAACATAAACATGAAAATATATTGGACCGATATTCTTCCCTGAATCTGGAATAAAGTAGGGAAAAAAGAAAAGAAAACAAGAAAAATGATTGTTATTAAAAATCAGCTTCCCTAAGTAGAAAAATTTACAATTTATTACCTTTTGTACACAGATGCACTTGCACTACTGTACCAATATGAAACTAGTTTAATTGCAGTAATGTTTTAATATGCTTATTGTTTTGGAATTTGTATTTCCAGTTGTGGGTTTTCAATTTGAAAGTCTGACACTTGGCTTTTAAAAAATGTATTATATCTCATGATTGTCACTTAGTAAGGTTTACTACTCAATTATAAACATTTTCCTTCTGCAAAGGCTCAATGGTGGTAGAGGTATTTATGTAAACCAGGCAATTTGGAACTTGCTCAGGGTCTGCAGTAAAATGCTCAGCCAAATGGTTTTAATAGTAAAAAGAATCTTTTTTTTTTTTGAAATTTTTAAATGGGTAGATCACAATGGTGGCTGAGAAATCTTTGTTGTTCCTTTCTCTCCCATCAGCAACACTCATATCCAGGCTGAATAAATCCTTCGACAGCATTCTTTGCTCGTAGCCGTTTGATGTGGTTCCAGCAGCTTCAAAGACAGGAGGCATCCAAACTGTGGGAAGTCAAAAAGGCTGAAACTCCACCATCACGAGAGCCCTGAACAGCAGCGGGGTGGCCTGGCAGTGCCTTGCAGGACCAAAGATGCACACACACGAAGTCCTTCTATTCTCCTGCTTTGAAATGTGGCAGCACTTGGAGCATCTTCCCTAGAGGCCAGGACTGCTGGGACCCCAGGGGGGTGGTGTCAGGATGTTGCAGACAGACCAACCATCTGTCCATTGGAGGGTGGCTGCTGGAAGGAACAGCAGCGATACGTGTGCCCTGGCTCTGTTGAAATGAGTGGCAATGCTGAAACCAAAGCCTCTGGTTACTGCACCACATTAAAGGGGCCAGCTGCAAGAAGAAGGTGGAGAGGGTGGATGTGGAGACTCAGGGCCTTTGGAGCAGGGTCACGTTGGCACTGTTGTGCTCATGATGTTCTTACCTCAGATTGTGTGTTGGGGACATAAGGTTTTTGTGGGGTTCATTGTAGTTTGGAAGCTCGCTCCTAATGGCACTAAACCCAGAGGTCTGGTTCCCCAGTGATTGTTAACGGGCTCTCTCTACTCGGAAGCTGTGGCCAGGAAATGGATGGGCAGCTGGAGAGGGCAAGGTCAGCAGAGGAAGTAGGCAGCCTGATGGCCATGAGCACCTTTACTGTACAGAAGGTGATACCTCTGCACAGCCCTGGCCATTTGCAAGTGAGATATCTCTTCCTGTGGCAGAAGGTCCTGGGGAGTCCAACTTGGTGGCCAAATGGCCATCTGGATGCCCCGGCGACAATGCCATCTCCTCTTTCCTGGAGAGGCTACAGCACATCAATGTCTCCACAGACCAAGGCATTCTCTCTGATGACTGTGCAAGTGAAAAGCTGGGCTGAATTTGGGTGCAAAGCTGTTAGTGACTATAACAAATAATTGGCAGTGCAGCGCTAGGGTAAATCACTAAGTGCCTGTTGTCCCTCCTGACAGCAGCAAGGTCTGCTCGTAGCTCCCAGGACTGCCCCAGCAGGTCTCCCTTTAACAGCTGTCCTCTTCTGCCTGCCCAGAGCTCACCTTCCTCTAGCAGTTGGCTTTCTCCTTGGCTTGGTCCCCTTTGACTTTAGAACATGGCTTACATTTTTGAGTTTATACTAAGCCAAACTGAGCAGGTGCTGGATGAGGATACTTTCTGAATAGAGTGACTTAGGAGTTTTTGATGAAATGGCTCTTGTAGAAAATGTTAATTTGCCAAACCTGACTTTTTTTCCCTGTAAGAATGTATTTTTATTTAAATAAAAATGTCAAAAGGAAGAATTCCTTGAAACCCAAAAGAAAAAAAAGCAGACCCTGCACAAGATGTGGACAATTTAAGACTGAGTGTGAAGTGTGTCATTAGTTTTTTGCTGTTCATCCCAGATTGTCTTTCTTCATCCTTCGTTCCTGCGCAGTGGGAGTGGGGGCAGTGTGCGAGGTTTGCTATTGCCCCTGCTGAACTGTGGTGTGGACAGACTTTGTCTTCCCCAGCTAACATTCTGTCACCTTTCAAGAGAATAAAATTAATCTTAACAACAAAAATCCCAAGTAAGAAACCTCAAATAATTAGAAGAAACCACCACAGAGGTATACGATATCCAGCTGAAGACCTTGCTGAAAACTGAACAGATTATGCTTGTTATATGTGGTTAAACTGGGCCATTAGTGTTAAAAATGTTCAAAACATAAAATAAATTCTGATTTTCTTCTGTCAGAGTTTGTGGTTCGGTGTTCACACATTCTAGGCTCCAGTTAAGTGATTTACTGTACAATTTAATGCCTTTCAGCTGTCACTTGCACAAAAAGATCCCTTGAATGATCTGCCAGCAAATGAAGGCAACACTTGTCCAGGATGGAGTTGGGCCAGGACTGGGAAACCCAAAGAGCCAAGGTATGCAGGAGCAATCACTGTGACCCACACATGGTACCCAGGGAAGTGAAGGCCACATGGCTGTGACCATATCTGCAAAAACACTTCAATAAAAACATACCCAGACACTAATTCTGCTGTGGGGCTTTTGCGAGTAGCTGCCCCTATCACAGGCTTGCTGCTGTTCTTTGTCTTTTTTTTTCAAAATTTCTCTCTTCCTGATCTTTAAGTGGTGTGAATTTTCAAAGTTTTTCTCAAAACTCCTTCAAAATAGCTTTTTAAAATCCCAATTCTCACATAGCAGCAGGGTGAAGAGAAACAGCTACCACGGGACAGTGAAAAATGTACTTTAGAAACAAGGAAGGAAATAAAAAAGCCAGAGCTCTTTGGAAATTATGCATTTTAAGGTTTATCACGGCTTTGAGTTCTTTGCTTTGTCACTAGCTGAAGCTGTAATGTGCCCCTTACAGACCAAATATTGGTGTATGAGCAACACCCACCTGTGACTTGAGCCACCAATAAGCTTCACCTGCCTCTGGAGTGAAACTGTAGAGAGGCACTCAGTGTGGAAAGAACCAGAACCTTGTCCGATCATTTCTACATCAAGCCTGTAACTTTGTTTTTAACTAATAGTGCATCTTTTAGGTCTTGATTTTAAGCCTCAGGTGATGAAGACTCTGCCACAGTCCCAGGTCAAACCTAATGTTTACTTAATTCACTGTTAAAAACATGTGGCCCGGATCCAGTCTAAAATTTATTTAGATTCAATCTTTCAGCACCATCAGGTATTTTTGTAAAAGAGAGTTGGTGTGAGTAGCTGAAGACCATGGCTGAGATACCTTTTAAAAATTTCCTCCTTTCTGCTGATGGAGGGCTGGTTGAGCTCACTTATCCAGCAGAAAACTGTTTTTTTCTGGTGAGGATGGCGCACGGGATGAAGGAAAGACCTCTATTCTAGCAGCAGGGAGAGATTCAAGCAGCTCAGCCAGTCCTCTTGAGTTGTGTCTCTCACTCTTCGACACACTTTTCCATGATTTTGAATAGCTCTTGCCACTTTCTTCTCAATTCTCGTAAATTATACAAGATCCCTTTTGAAATATGGATACTGGAAGCAGACTTTTTTTTTTTTTTTCTGGAACTAGTGCTACACCTCTTTAATAACAACATCTGGTCAAGATCTTTAATTCTGTCTGTCATAGAAAATTATATCAACATCACTGCAAGGTCCTCTCTTGCCCTTTCATGTGAGTGGTGATTCAGTACTGTCTGAAAGGGAAGAGAGCTGCAGTCAGCTCCTCATTGTTGCTTCCCTTTGTACTTTGATGGGTAACTGAGCTGGGAGAGCTCTGTTCAACTGGGAAAAGTGGGCAGGATCAAACAACTGAAGATGCCCCTGAGTCTGGGACAATCTCCAGGGCTTGGCTAACACAGCTGAACGAGAATGGCCTGAAAGTCAAACTTTCCTGCATTCAGCAGAAGTTACTTCTAGGCTCCAAATAAGTCCCATAAAGAGCCAAATTACATTCATGCCAAGCAGCTAGGTTTGCAGATTGATAAGAGTGAGGCAGCAGCTTTATAGCTGCACTTCAAAATGATTTGCCTCTAATAACAACTTCAGAGATATGAAATAACACTGTTGTTTCACTGTTTATAAGAGGAGGAAGCCTGCGTGGAGTGTTACACAATAGATAGGAAGGTGGCATTAATGACGGATGAGGTTATAATTGCTGTAAATCACTTGCAAGGTTTTTAAAATATTCTCCTCCCCCTTCATTTCAAAGGGACATTCATTGGCTTGTCTTTTAGGGACCTTACTTGTTGTGCTGGGTATGACAGACAAAGCATACCTCCCAATTAGCCACTTCTTTTCTTGTAATTATTCCCTCTGTGTTTTCTGGGATGCTGAAGGGGACACATACAAAAGGAATGGTTTTTGCTAGGAGAGAAAGCCGAGTTAAAAAATGTCTGGGATTTTGCATTCCTCACTCCATCAAGATGTTGTGTTTAGCAGATCTTTTTCTTTTATCTTAAACTCTTCCAGAACAACCTTTGCGATGAGTATGAGAGTACTGCAGAGTAGTCAGAGCTGTTGCATGAGGACGTGTCAAATCCACTTAAAAAGTGAGCAGGAACCTAAATATTTAGCCACCCTCATAGCCTTTTTCAGGTACTTTCTGTACTTAACAGCTCACCCATTTTACTTGTGTGTTTGTGTTACTCATTTGCTTCAGAGAAGACTGCTCTCCCTGAAGCAGAACAGACTCGTCTGAGGGATCAAACCCTATTTCAGTCAAAATACTAAGCAACAAACTATTTTCTTATTGTCCTCTCTATCCCCAAGGAAACGTCACATCCAAGGCATTCCGTTGGCCACGTGGCTGCTGCTCCTCTTGCTTGTGGGTGGTCCACAAGGTGTTCACAGACATTGTAGGACTGTTGTACTGCTGGGGAGAAGCGCAGAGTTAAACATGGTGCTGCTGCAGTACCGAATGGCGCCTCCAAATAGGCCAGAAGCAGGGAATTCTGAACAAATGCAATTCTTGTGGATTTCCAGTTACTAAATCACACATTGTAAAGATGTTCAGGAAGAGCTGCAGAGACCCACAGGGCTTATGACGATACCAATTTCAGCTCCTTGGTGGCAACAAGGATGCATTTGCTTCCAGCATGTCAGTGCACCACCTCCCCTGGGGCTGCTGTCCTTACCCCGGCACTAGCTGGTGGGACCCCTCTGGCCTTGGGAAGTTTCTGCTCCCGCTGATCTCAAAGGTCCACAGAAATTAAAAAAAACCCCAAACCCACCTCTCCCTGGAAAGCCCCTCACACCTCCTTGTTAAGTGGATTGGTGTAGCTTGTGAGATCTGAGATGCTCAGGAGCTCTGGTAATTTTGGGGGTGGGAGAAAGTGTCAAACTAGGTCAGCATTTCAGTTGTATTTCAAAGACAGCTGATTCCGTTTAAGAATGAGCTTTGGAGGTGCAACTATCGCTACTGAATCACTGTCCTATATGTGATAAATAAAGTGAGGCAGTACAGTCAATACCAAGTTTCTGGTTCAGAAAATACCCTCTTTACTGTGTTTATAACTGTGAAAGAGGAGAAATCTTTAGTCCTTTACATAATAAAGTGGTTTTAAAAAATGACTTGAATTGTGCTGAGCATTCACTTAACTTTTTTAATAACAGCACCATCTGGGAGATGTACAGGTGTGGCAGTCACTCTCCAGATAGACCGGGGGAGAAGTGGTACTCACAGCAACCACCCTCTTGCTGAAGGGTGGAATCGTGCATGCTGAAAACAGCCAGGACTTCAATTGAGCACTGTGACTTTCAGCTGGATTAGCCTAATTTGAGTCAAGCCAGAGTCCAGCACACAAGGAGTTCACATAACAGCCAAATTTGTCCAACAAAGTCTGGTAACCAGTAGTATGAGGACTAGGGAAAATGCCAGCCCAATTGTCACGGCGGGCTCCGTTTGGGGAAGGCTCCTGCAAGCTAAGCCTGATGGATAACACAGAAGATGCTGAAACATGATGCATGAGGTATAAACAGTGTGAGTAGCCTTGCCAAATACTGCCTGCTGGAGAATTAGTGGAGTCCCACTGGCCCTTGCCTATGTGTGAGGCTGGCTGGGGTTGCTGGGCAGGCAGGAAGCAGCACAGCTGGAGCATGCTGATTAAGGGATGTGTATCAGCACGTGAGTGGCGTAGGAACGGTGCACCAAGCACTTTGTATGTGATGAGCAAGTTTTGGACTTTCATTGTAACTACTGGTGGGAAGAACTATAATGAAATGGAAATAAAATGGAAACTAGCAAATATGAAGTGAAAGGAAGAAACTGGGTGTGCTGTTCTGGATGATAAGTCAGCAATAATGAAGAGCTGGGCTCTCAGCCTTGTCTTTAATTTTTTTTAGACCCTTACCAGTTTTGTGAGATGATTCTCGTGAAACTGATGGGGAATATGAGAGGAGATAAAGAATATGTATCTGTTTGTCCTAGAGTGGTGGTGAATCCTGCAGAGAGGGGAGTGTAGGCAGCACGCAGGAAAGCTTGGGGAGGCTGCATGTGGAAGACCACAGAGAAGCCTCAAGAGCTGCACTGTCATGGTGTGCACAGGCAGAAGATGGCAGCCTTCAGGGACACATGGGTCCTTGTACAGTAGGGACACCACTAGGGCATATACCTGCCTGCTGGGGCGAGCTGCATAGGGTTTACAGAGCCAGCTGGCTCTGGTTGCTCTGAGTGTTTGACTTCACAATGCAAATTATGTTCTTTCAGTGCAAGACTTTACATGTAAAAAGTTGTAACTCAGGGCACAGGATGGGCAGGATGATGGGCAGAAGCACCTTTCTTGCAAGCCAAAGACGCCACCCTAAAAGGGGGAGATATGGATGTGTAGAGTGGGCATGGCTAGAAGGAGCCTGGGGAAGAGTGGTGCCTGGATGCGGTGACTCTGTGTCCTTAATCCTGTGGATGTAATGGGTGGAATGTACCAGGAAACACTCATTTAAGGACTGTGCTGCAGATGCTGCAAGGTTAGTTTCTGAAAGTGCAGGCTGATAGGATGCCATGTTGGGCAGAGCAGGAGGAGGCAAAGACAGGAGTGTGGCTCAAATGAAGTATATCCCTTTCAAAACCCAGTGGTACAAGAGACATCGATCTGTAAGTTGATTTTGCAACCATTTAGCTCCTCAGTACAAGTGATCAGTGTGCTACTCCTCCATCATGTCCATTGCACGTGGGATCTGCGTGAGCAGGGACTGAGAAGGAAGGGATCTGAAAACCCAACATTGTGCTGAGTGGGCTTACGGGGTGGCATGCTCTCTGGAACTGCTGTTTGTATGACACACTGGTTTCCTGTTCTTTTCAGGCATGGTAGGTTGTTCTGAGCCAACAGACAGTGTGAACAGTGTCACTGCGAGTTCAACCTGACACCTCATTCACCCAATAAAATCTACTTGGACTTCAAATAGCCAAAACATGTTTTGGAAGCACAGCTTCTCTTGAGCACAGACCTTTTTCCTTCTGGGACATTTAGGGTTTGATTTAGACACCCTGACAAATATTTAAATGGTTCTAAAGAAAAGCATGCTTTCAAAGAGGTGGTTCTCTTTGGTTTCTCTTTTTGTGTACCATGGGGCCCCATTAGCTGCTGGCTCTGGGCAGACTCACCTCCTTCTCCACCCAGACTGTCCCCAGGTAGCACCAACAAGGCCAGGTGCTGAAGCCAGTATCACATTTCACAGCTTCTCTGACATTTTGGGGCACAAAAATGATGGCCAGAAGCAGCTGGTCACCAAGTGTACCTGACGTTTGATCTTAATCCTGTAGACTGGGTTGGAGAAGAGAGGTGCCTTCTGCAAAGTATGTACTTAAAGTGCAGACTGGCCTCTCCTCTCTCCCCAGTCGAAAGAAAGTATTAGAGAGGCCTGTGGGGATGTCCCTCATAAGCATCTGAACAGCTTATAAACTGTGGCTTAGCCAGACAGGGCATGTGTGCTAAACCTTCTGAAAGATTCACATTTCCATGGAAATATTTGTGCAACAAGGCTGTTCCTGTCCTCTGATGGGCTATGTTGAAAGGGATTAAAATGCAATTTCTGTAACTAGTATAAACAATAGAATATGTTGTTCTAAGCCAAAAATATAGAGTGGGGGGTTTTTTAACTTTAAATTGTCATGGTTCATTTAAATTAATGTTGTCTAAATGTTGTGAACTTCAGAAAGACACAGAAGTAAGCGATGAATCTGCCCAGATCTGCCAGCATCATTTTCCAAACCCTGGTGTTCTCCTAACCCCTTTGTTCTGTGCCCAGTTCAGCTTTGCATCATTGTTTGTTGACTGTTAGTGGCTGGGCTGGGCAGTTGCCTGCAGCCAGGCACCCGCGGTGTGCCATTAGCCCTGCTCCAGCACGAGCTGGGTGCTGGGACCCGTGCACAAATGACTGGCCTGTAGCTCAGCAGCCACCCTGTCCGGGACCTGCAAGAAAAAATAAACAACAACTGGGACTCATTTCACTTGAGAATTTTTTTAACTAGCCGCTTTTTCATTTAAAGCATCATGTGAGCAAATCTTGCTGGCACATTTTAGAGAGGGAGAGGGTGTCACTGGTTTGATCATGGTCTTAAGGTTTGACTACAGCCTGGCTAATCATAGCACCTTGTCACCTCACCGAACATGAAGTTATATTTACACGGCAAGACTTGGAGGATTTAGTAGGATTTAATCCCTGTTATGGACAAGAGCACTTTTGGCTGATGCAGTTTCTCTAGAGTTGAGCTGAAACAACCACAAGACCTGCATCTGCTGTGAAGTTGTTCTGAGCAATGCCTCGACACCCCCATTGCAGTGAGACTGACATTCTCAGCTTGCAGACCACAGGCATGGACTGTGCTGGGTACACCAGAAGTGTAAGTTCCAGATGCAGCATGCAACAGAGACTATACGACATCCATCTCCTGTGTCCAACAACATGCTCTACCAACTGAGTGGACTCTGCATCATTTTTATCCTGCCTTGAAAGATTGTCATGACAGACGGAGCCCGAAGTCATTAACTAAATGAACTCAATAAAGTTATGGAGGGGTGGTCCATAGATTAAGGGAAAATAGTGGGATCTGAGCATGACATGAGGGGTACGGAATAAGGGGAGGAGAATGTCCTGGGTTAAGCTGAGACAGAGTGAGCTTCATAATAGCTAGCAAGAGGCTGTGTTTTGGATTTGTGCTCAGAAGAAAGCTGATAAAAAGTGATGTTTACGCAGCTGTCAAGGTCAGCAGACCGGAGAAGCTGTGAGGGAGCACAGCCCCAGTTACTAGCCCAGGATTTGATCTTAGGTTCAGCATTGAGACCCAAAGTGGCCAATAATCTATTCCATAACATACACATCATGCCCAGTATACAGGTGAGGACCCTCCGGAAGATCGTCCCTTTTGGTTCCGGATCTCTTTTGCTCTGGGTCATTTCACTCCAGGTGGTCGCTTTCCCCAGGCCTTCCCTCCCCCCCCAACCCGGTCAGCTCTCGGTCTGGGACGCTCAGACTGCTATCTCCGTTCCATGAGTGCAGTTTCAGGACTCTCCCTGCTCCAGGATCGTTAGCCGGGAACAGGCTGAGCCTTAGTCATGGGGTGGGGGGGCAGTATCACTGTGTATCACTCATTTGTATATTTGTATATAGTATTATTTTCAATACTATTGTAGTTTAGTTATTAAATTGTTCTTCTCTCAACCCACGAGTCCTTTTTTTCCCTTTACCCCTTTAATTGTCTCCCCTATCCTTGGGGGTGTGTGTGGGGGGGATTGAGTGAGTGGGTTTGGCCCCCAGCCAGGCAGGCACTGGAGAAATCCTGGCATAACTTCAGGCCAACTCAGGCAACTCCTGCTCTGCTGCTGCCAGATCTCCTCTTAGTATCTTCAGGTTGGATTTTTTCTGTAGTGGGCAAACTCAGTAGAACAGGTGGTGTAGAGAAGTGAGAGGGAGGGAAAGGTAACAAATCTGTCCAGCAGAAACAGAGCCACAGCGTTTGAACTAATAGCATCTGGCCAAAGCTTTGAGCCTGGCTTTTGTAGTTTGAATCTTACAGGCAGCGCTTCATCTGGAACAGTTTTGAATTTTTTTTCTTTATCATTTTTTTCCTTAATATTCCTTGAAATGCAGCTGAAGCTGGAAGAAGAACTGCATTCACACCACATGAGGAAAGTGTGTCGGGTCCTGGCAGCCAGCACTGCCTCCCAGTCAGAGACACCCCGTGAGCATCACTTGGCACACACAGTGGTGCTGGCCCCTGCTACCCCAAGTGGCATGGACACACAGTTTGCTTTGCAGACGATAATGAAGTTATGCTGCTAATTCATGCATGGCACAAACAAGAAAACACACAAATTCTCTCCAGCTTCCAAAGAGTCAAGTGAAGAGGCACTGAAATTGATATGTTTGAAATCAAGCGGCACAGCTGGATTTAAGGGGATACTAACCTAAACTGTAAATTAGCAAAAAAAGGCACGTGCATCAGTTCACTAATGGCAGCAGTGCAAAAAAGGCAGTTTGCCCTTAGGGCATCTGTCTCTGCTTTCTTTCTGTGCCTTTCTGTGTGTCCTTTGAACTGTTGTGCACACCTGGACATAGCAGGATGCCAGTATTAGATATCCAAATTATCGAGCGCTATTAGAAGCTTTGTAAAGCTATAATTTTGTCAGTTGTTTAAATTTAAATTTCTGGGAGAGACTATAGTCATTTAACATTTTATGTTCTTTTACCAGTTCTGATCATCTCACAGCTGCTGCTCACAAGTGCAAGATTTGGCATCTCTCTCTGGCTAACTGCAAACTTTCCAGACGTTAAAAAGGCAGTTTCTATCTGACCTATTGTAGTATATTGGTATTTTGACATTTCTTGGTTATTCTTCTTTAACTGATTTTCATCTATGGCACATACATTTGTTTTTTCCATACATACGTTCTGTCCAGTGAGAGGACATGATAAATTCTGTAGCTTATTTCTCAATGGCAAAATTGCTTCCAACGTTCTACTCGACTTTTTTCTGAGGAATTCTTGTCTTCTTTTAGCCTTGTCAGATACTACGGACTTTGACTTAAAACTTCTCTGACATGGGGGACTGCCTGTACACAGGAAACTTTGTGCTTACGCTGGCATTAAAAGCAAAGTAAGTGGTGGAAAATTTGCATTTAGGAAGTTGATGCTATTTAAGGAAAAGAGTTGTGTTACAGTGTGCACTTTGAGGAATATTTTTTTCCTTTTGTAAGCTTTCTGAGCATATTCTTCTCATGATTAATGATCTTTCAAAAAATCAGTGGTGAAACCCTGAAAACAAAGCAGCAACATCTAGTGTCTTTGGAACAAGTAGCAAAATAAATTATTCCATATAAAAGAGTACAGTTGCTATTCTTATGGAAGCACTTTCTAAGAAATTGACAGGAGCAGGAAAAGTTCAGCCAAAATATCTTGGGAATTTTAAGTAAGAAATTTCTGTTCTTTTTGCTGTAGCATGTGGCCAATCACATAAGCCAATCTTTGCTACAGAAAGACTAAAAAGCTAGCAAATGTGACAGCCATGTTTACAAACAGCTCCTGGGGTGTCCCTGGAAACACAGAGCAGCTACACATTTCACCTCACCCTAATACTAATCTCCTCCTTTCATCGCTTTTAAGGAAAATCTCAAAAAATGTTTCCTTCCTCGACACCTCCCTGGGGTTCTTATCACCCAAGTTCCTCCTCCGGTGCCTCAGGCTCCCTGTTCTCCATCCTCTTTCTATCTGAGTGCTGACTGAGGGCGGAGGCTGAGCTCCGTTCCTGCCCCACAGCCCCCTTTGCTGTCCCCACTGAAGGGAAAAGCCCAGCTCACACCAGCAGCTCATATTTTGCCACCCGAAGTCCTGGGGGTCCCATGGGAAGCATGAGCCTGAGGGCTGGCGGACCCCCACTTTGGAGCCCACCAGCCACAGCTGTTACACATCTATGCTAAGAAACCGCTTTCTTCAGCAAACCTGAGCTGGTTTACTGCCATCCCAGAGAATGGTATCAGGCAAGCAGCCAAACCACCTTGTCTGGGCTGTTTCTCGTTATCGCCCAGGGTGTAATGGGGGGCCAGTCTGGCCCTGCCTCTCCTTCCCCCGCCGTGTTTCTCCTCCCTGCAGTGGACCCGGGGGGCTGCACCCATGTGTGATGAGGAGGATTTGGTCTCCTGTCCGATCAGGCTTGCTGGTCAGCATCTACAGTCCCACCACATGAAAGTCAATGTACAAATGGATCCTCAGAGAGCTGTCCTCCCTTTTTCTGGCCTAGAGCAAGTCTTTTTACTTGGACTACGGGTCCATTGACTAAATAAGACCAGCAAGGTCAGGTTAATAGACTAGACTTTTTCCTCTGTGACTCAAAACCTCTCACTCATCAAGATGAATTTTATGCCCCAAATTATGTGTTTCATTGTGTTGTTGTCTGTTTTTTTTTTTTTAATTTATGTCCCAGATAATAAGGTTCCCAGAACTGCAGGATAGCAAGGGTCAGTTATCATTTGTTGAAGTGGATGTTGCTCTTCAGTGTAGATGGAAACCATTTCCATTGCTTCCTAGCCACAGCCACAAACCGCACGACCCTGGACTGTCTCAAGAGGCAGCGCCAGGACCTGCTACAGTCTGAACACAACACGACATGGGAGCATCACCCTTGAACAAGAAACATCACCAGGGCTGGACTACCACCTCCTCGGACAGAGGCTCTGAGAAGAACATCCCAGGTACCAGAGGTGCCATGAACAGAGCACACCTGTTTGGCACAGGTGGGGAAAGGAGGATGTGGTGGAGGGCAAATACAGGGAGAGACACACCTGGCCTTCAGCGCTATCCCCTCCTTTGCAAAGGCACAAGAAGTTGGTCTTCTGAAATATTTTTAAGTGCTGTGGGGCTAAAAGCAGAGACAGGGAAACCAACTCCACTGTGCCACTATTTGACGAGGGTGCTCTAGAAGAGCCATCATCCCACCCCAGCGCCGATGACACCACAGCAGGCCACACAGAGCAGTACTGGAAAAACTAAAGCAACATCTTTATTTTATACATAACTGTCGGTATAAAAAGTTTATTACATAAGAGCTGTTTTGTTTACAATATATTATATTGCTTCAAGCTGATGCAAAGAGTTCATACAGTATAGTTCTAATTTGTTTACAATGTATTACGTTGGTTAAATGGCACCACTGCAGTGTATTTTTAATACACAATACTTAGCAAAACTGTAAGGCCAAAATAACATTGAATTTGAGTTATTCAGTTTTTAAATTAGGCAACTTATTTATTTTTCTTAGGGAAAAGTCTACACAATAGCAAAAATGTAAAATGCATTTTTCTTTTGTCTTAGGCAAATTAAATCTGTAGTCATTTAAATGATCCAGGTTAGCACCTACAAGGTTTTGTGTTTGAATATTGTTACTTAATTTTTGGAAAATATTTGCAACTATGTAATCAAAAAAAGTAAGTTTAAATGTAACTGAAGTATAGTACAAAACACCATCCAAAGCACTGAAAGAAGCAGCCTATATAATCATGCTATAGAAGTATTTATAAAACTTAAAAGGAATACTAAATATCAGCTCAGTGGTTTATAATGAAGCTAATAAAATTCCAGCTGGTAATCTTAACTGTAATGAACAGCGTTTTAACATTCAATCCATGAGAGGTTAATGAAGGCTATGAACTTTGTGTAACAGGAACCGTTTCAGATGTTGGAGTTCACCAGATATAATTGGATTCGGGTGGAACATGCCTCTCCTCAGCCCTTTTTGGTGAAGGCGTGTGCTGCCTGTGCTTGTTGCCTGCTGGCCTCAGGGCACTCAGACCGCTGGCTCCGTACCCTGGAAAATTATCCAGTTCAAGAGAAACGAAACCATGGAAGCAGGCTCGCGATACACAGCTAATATTTCAAGTGGAAACAGTCTCCCCACTTTGAACAAAGGATTTTGCTACGCCTTACGCCAAGTACTCACCCCTCTTCATGCACCCGGGGAAGGATGAGGTTCTGCCAGACAGAAAGATGCTCTCAGCACCACCAGCACACCCAGGCTGTCACTCAGCCCCGGGTTCACGCGTGCACAGCCCACACCAGACGAGTGAGAGCCATGCCGATCTGCCAGTGATGGGCTCTCAAGAGGGGCATAAGCATCCCCGTGGGGATAATTTGTGCCAGCTACCTGAGCTTGCCTTTGGTTTATGGATGAATGCAAAGAGAAAGAAAAGCAGTGACAATAAACACCTAGGGTGGGGGGAAAAAAGCAGTCTGAAACAGGCTTAGCAGAGCTGCTTTGTTGTGGAAAATGAAAATGAACAATAAAAATGGAATTCAAAGTATTGTGTTGTAATTATTTATAGTTCCATTTACCCATCTCATTACTTAAAGCTCATGGAAATTACTTTAAAAAACGGAAACCCCTGTTGAATTTTTTTAACCACTTTTTCTTTTAAGAAAACAGCTTTACTGAGGAGCCATTCATTCGATGGAGTATGAAGCAAGTCTCTCAAGTTAACTATAAATCTCCTCTCAAGATCAGGATATGTCTGGGTTTAGTTGAAAAGACCGAAATGCAACGCATGCACTGGCATGTGCAATTGTGCAGTTTAAGCCCTACATGGGCACTCTAAATGGGGGTGCATTTTACCCAAGTGGCCTATTCTCAGTTTTGCTGAATACAAAGAGAGTTTTGCAGTACCCAGCACAGCAAGACTGTACCCAAACTCCAAGTAATGAGGGCTGGAAAACCTTGGAGCTGACAATAATGTGTGACTATTGACTCCTCATAACAAGGCAGTTATGAGTGTTGGTTTTGTTGTACAGGTAATCACTTCTTTGGGGATGGTCACCCATAGTACATTTTTTTTTCACTTGCTCTCTGAGTTCTTTAGAAGAAGAGTATGACAGGATGAAAAAGTTCATATGAATTGAAGTTCATGTTGATTCATTTCCATGTACCTTTTTTCTAACCATAACTTATACTAATGGTATTTCTCCTTCAGAGAATGGCAGATTTGGGAATTGCTAATACAAGGGTGATCTTGGTAAAACACTTTCAAATTATTCTAAGATTTTTTTAAGTAGTTAAAATTATGGAGTACTGAAAATCTTCTTTTTATTATTTGGTTTAAAGATTAGAAAAAATAGAGTGTGGTTTCATTAATGTTGCTGGAAAGGCCCTTGAAACAATCATTTCTGTATAGCATCATAGATGTGTTAAGACCCCTGATATGGACTCTGGGGTTTATTTCTCACTTACTTTTATTGCAGTGCCTCCCGTGCCAGCCTTCTTTGCACTGGCATTTGTTGGGCTCGACACAGGTGCCGTACAGGCCACAGCCGGGTTCGCAGACAGCTGTAAAAAAGGGAGCACATACACCTGACCTATTGAGATTTCATCCAGGGACAGAGTTGCATAATTGCTTTCCCTGTTGTTCCTCATGATGGGGTCCTGGTACAAGCTGGGGCTCTCACAGTAAATCTGTGACTTTGCACTGAGTGTGCGCAGAGCCCCGAAAGAGTTCACCTCCCAGTTCCCCTGTAAGGTCTGTCTCAGTCTCTGGCAGAGAGGAGATGGAACAGCCACACTGAGTGTACACCAGAATCAACGGGAGAGGAGGGTAGCCCCCACTATCCCTCTCACAAAGTGCTCCCATTGGATTTTAATGTTGCAATATATTGATGTTTTATTAAGCTTTTCTCTACTACTAAACTGCTATTTCTGAGCTGACACATTGCTGTTTTATAGAAATTCAGAGTACAGAAGAGACTGTGAGGAAGATTTTGTAAAAAAAAGTTTCTGTTTTCATGATTCCTTTAAGTCTGGTGTATGTTGTATGACCAGGAAGTAAACTAACCTGAAATAATTTGACAACAATTAGTGCTGACATTATGTAAAAAGACACTGTACAGCCAGCTTGATGGTCCTACAACAAAGGCTGATGGAGTGGCTTTGGTACTTACGCTTTGAACACAGGTCTCCCTGGTAGCCTTTGGAACACTTGCATTTATTTTTACCGGTACATTTGCCTCCATTTCGACAGGGCTGATGGCATTTACCTAGAAATTGAAAACATGAAAACAATGGTCTTAGTCCCCTGCACATACTGGAGACAAGCATCTGAGAAGCCTGCCTTGCACCTGAAAAGTTCATGGGATGCTGGTGCCAGAGTGTGTGCTATGGATCCATCAGGAAGACTCTGCTGCGAGTCTGTGCTTCCAATTTATGTGCATTCTTCTGCTTTGAAAATATGACAATAATTTGGCATGGCGCATGTGTCCATGCAGCTTTTGCCTGGGTTTATGCCACTTGGACTCTGCAAAGTCCCCCGTGCCATCAGTCAGTATTGCCTCCTGCTTTTCTCTCCCTTCGTGAGGGAGGCAGCACTGTCCAGACTTCATGTTTGCAAAGAGCAAGATCCATACCCAGGGGGCACAAGCAGAAGAAAATCCGGTGGCATCTGAGAGAGATTTTAAGCACTAGGAAGCTCAGGAACTGACAGGTACGGCCGCTACTTGCAGATGACAAATAGATTAGCTGGACCTGTCAGTTCGAAATGAGAGGCTGTGCAGCACCATGATGCTGCGGATGGTGCAATCAGGGCTGTTCCACATCACAGCTCAGAAATTAAAGGTGCATCAGAAAACCATGCCCTTCTTTCCTGCTTGCAAAGAACAGAGCATAACAGGAATTAGAACTGATAGGCATTTTCCAAGGCTTTTGGTCTGGAAATCACTTTCCCTCACACTCACACTTTGCAAAAGGAAGAGGCTGGGTCTGACAGCACTGTTGTAGCAAGGTTTGTTTGGCCCCGACTTGCCTGGGATGGAGCAGGTCCATGTTGGTGGATGAGATTCACACTCAAATTCCTGTTGGGCCTGACTCACACCCAGGGCCTTCCTCAAACTTAATGTTAATTCTCCCACTACCAGACTACCAGTCCCCTGTTAGAACTTGTCTGCACTACTCAACTAATTAAACCTTCACGTGTTTCTAGTAGAGGCGACCACAGGGCCCATGAGCCAGGTCACCCTCAGGATGAAGGAGGGTCTCTGCCATGTCCCTGGGCACTCTCAGGCCATCAGAAACTTCAGCCTCTTGCCTCCTCAGTGGCCATATGTACCAGAAAAACTTTTCCCACTGCTGTCCAAAACCTTTTTACATCTTTTCTAATCCCACAAGAAGAAGAAAAGAGGGAAGAAAAAAAAGTCCTCCCTAGATTTAGCACTAATATTTATCTGAGTCTGTGAGCAAAGTAAAACTGGAACCTGGCACAGCAAACTGCTTCCTTCCCCTTCCCCCTCCCTTTCCTTTCCTTTCCTTTCCTTTCCTTTCCTTTCCTTTCCTTTCCTTTCCTTTCCTTTCCTTTCCTTTCCTTTCCTTTCCTTTCCTTTCCTTTCCTTTCCTTTCCTTTCTCCTTTTTTTCAAAAAGGATATTAACTGAGACCTGCACATGATAATTTAAGCATCAGCACTCACCTTTCCACTGCTGCCTTGCTCTGCTGAAAACCTCAGCAAATGCACTTACCTCCTGATCACAGACTGCCCCTTGGGAGCTCAACAGCCCTGGTAGCACTTCATAGAAACATAGAATGGTTTGGGTTGGAAGGGATCTTAAAGATCATCGAGTTCCATCGAGTCTTCCACTAGACCAGGTTGCTCAAAGCTTCATACAACCTGGCCTTGAAAACCCTGGAGGGATGGGGCATCCATGACTTCGCTGGGCAACCTGTTCCAGTGCCTCACCACCCTCACAGTAAATAATTTCTTCCTAATATCTCATCTAAATCTACCCTACTTCTCAACTCTCGGCCCCCGCAGACTTCTGCGATGCATGTGTGCATTGTCAATGTAAAAGAAACATTTGTTCTCTAATGTGCTCAATTATTTTAATAGCTTTGAAACATGCAACAAACCGTGCTAAGGAGAGTTTCTGCAAAGGCACAATTTACCTGCAGGAGCCTCTGGAGAGGGAACTTTCAGGTATTCGAATTTACAAGCATTTGGATCCCAAGTAATTAATGACTGAAAGAAGCAATGCTAAGGAAATCCAGGAATTTTCCTAATTCTTGAAGCAAATCTGAAGAATATGGGTCAAGGGGTGTGATATTGACTTCCATAGAGTTGCATTAGGCAAACATTTGGCTCAGCACAGCTCAATTAACTTTCGACTAAGACATTTTCACAGAATGAAAGAAAGAGTAATAACTCTCTCTGTTATTCACTGAGAAATGGAAAAAGCAACAAAACAGGTGACAAATGGGGGAGGAATCCAAAACAAAATAAAACTCTCTGGACTCAGACTGAAACACTAATTAGAGACAATGCATAACATAGCTAGAAAAAATCTGGAAGACTGTCAATGCTTGTTAGCATTGTAGACTGGGTCCAGGACATTTTCCAGGAGTCTTAGAGAGTGATTCAAGTATTAGACAAGCCCTCAAAATCTTTAAACAACATTAAAAAAACCAACTTCACAGTTTTCAGAAGACGGCTTTCTGCCTGTTGAAAGGTTTTCTCCCCTTGTTATTTCAAGACCCCCATGGCTGAATGTAGCTGGCCCTGGATCTAAGAAAAGAGATTGAGTTGTGTTTCTCCTCTGGTGTTTCTAACCCCTGTCTAGCATTTCTTGCAGTCTTCCACTGTTGTGCTGGCACTGATGCAATGCCCAGAGGTGGTAGCAGCCATCAATCATAGTCAAACAATTGCCATCCCAGCTTTACAAAAGCCAAGGGAAGTGCACAGATTTCCTTGCTCTCATCAACATGATCCCAGTTTGGCTCTTAGCATACTGTGATCCTGAAAATGTTTTTCTTTCTTTTGTACAGGAACTAGTTTATTGCCTGCATTTTAATTAACTTAATTTAAATTGTACAGGTAAGCCTTTGCAATAAGCTGAAGTCAGTTGCACCTATCCCAAGCAGCAGTAGACAGCAATTAGCTTGAGCCCCTCAGATGGATCAACTAACTGGCTTACCCTTAATTACACATGCTGTATCAGTTCTAAGAATTCTCCTCAAAAAACCACCACTGACATAAAACACATGCTTCTCAAAATTTGAGAATGTCAAATTTGAATTTGACGTAAGCAAAGGTCAAGTCAGTGGAGACCCACACTATTGTTCTTGCTGACATCCGATCTGAATCTATATCAAAAGGCAACCTCTATTAATTTAATAACAATAAAGTTTTATTGCTTCTGTTTGGCTCCAGTTTTGGTTAGATAATGCAAAATGCCTTGTAATGTATAGTGATATGGTGAAACATTTATATCTGTCTACTGTTTATCCACATATAAGTACTGAGCAAAATGTAGGTCCTATGATATTTGTGTTCTTTCTTCACACCATAATTCATTTATTGTCCTGTATTGGCTGACAGCATGTTATAGTTTATTTCCACGTGTTTCCAAAGTGTTTGGTGATACAAATTTCATAACTGTGAAAACAGCCTGTCTCTACTGATGCATATCAAGAAATCAGCTCTTATGTATCCCAGGACAAATGCTGCTCTCTCTGCCCCTGTGAAGGTGCTGGGGAACATCAGTGCGATTATTTACAGCAGAGGAAGCTCCTCACACAGCATCCTATTAAAAGCTTTAAGCCCAGAAAAAATGACCTAAGTGTACGTTCTCAAAACTGAAATGCTCATACTCTATTCAAGTGTTGGGATCTATAGAATTAATCCAATTTAACAGAGCTCTGAGAAAACTCTTCTTTTAGTGAGGTCAAATACTTGACAGCTGACCTCCCAGGTCTGTTGCAGCCTGGCCATATCTCCACCCGGAGCTTTACACAGCACACTTAGATCAACCATGAGATTAAATATTTTTAATTGCTTTGATGCTAAACTTCTGAAAATAGCAAGTCTTCTGATGTTTGTGACACAGATTTTCAAGTTGCGATGTGAATGCAACTTAACATGTTACATGAAAGCTCTCAGCTCTTTCTGTTCAGTCCTCTCTTTGCCCCAAACCCTTTCATTCCCAACTTACAGTAGCCCTTTCAGAGGTGCAGGCTCAAAACTAATGTGCAGTGCCAAAGTGCGAATTGTTGTAACTTTCGAAAATATCTGCTCCACACAGGCTTAGCACAGCAACCCATCTGTTTGCCACAGAGTATTGCTTGCATCCTTACAGCCTGAGGGTTGTTACCAAGCCCAGTTACTAGTAAAACAAACAAAAAAGTAGGGGATAGATGGTCTAGCAATGAGTCAAACTTATCAGTAAGAAACTCAATTGGAGGCACATGGCATCTGACTCTCTGAGGGTCCCAACCCACCGTGTGACACCCTCGCTGTGAGCCCAGCAGAGGCAGGTTGCACATCATCGTTCAGACACTAACACTAGAAGAAGTTGGTGTAAGTGAAAGCAAGCACATGGAGATTCTACTCACTAATTTCACATTGGTCTCCTTCATAGTCCGAAGGACAAATGCATTTTCCCAGATAGAAACATGTTCCTCCATTGAAACAGGTTGTTGTACAGTTTGCTGAAATAAATAAAAAAGGAATGAACTGTCACTAATACAAACTCAGTCTGACTTGGCCTTAATGTTTTCTGGTGCTCATCATAAATAAACATTGAGTAGGTTTTAAAAAGTTACATTGCCATCTTTTCATCCCATTTACAAAGGAAGACTGAAATGTGATTTTCCAACATGGGCTCACACACAAGACAATACAGAAAGAGACAAGTGAACAATACAGCAATGAGATCCCCAAGGACAGATTGTGTTACATCTTTTATTAATCCTTACACGTAAAGCTCATTGAAGGATCAAGCCACTGTTGCTACTGACATTGTCGGTGTCTGATAAAAGGAGCACAACCTAGGACTGGAAGTTACTTCCACAAGAGGATACTCCACTACACTTCTTAATTACTGCCTTGACTAGAAAGAAACCTTTATAAGTTTCTGCTGTGTGGTGACATAGATGCAAATGCCTTGTCTCACCTGTCGAATTACTTACATTGTCTTAGATGTGACTCTTCACCAGACAGCTGGGATTCACATTAATCCTTCAACACATTGGGAGCATTTTCATTACAGCACATTTGTGAAACATTTTTTAAACGCAATAAAAGTCTCATCAAGGACTAGATACAAGTCAGACCGACACTGAGAACAACAGCTTGTGCAAGCATACCTAAAGGCCAGGGAAGGTTCCCATTATTTTGCTGGAAAGTCCACTAAGACCTTTTGCATTTAGTCTTTAGTTCATATAGTTCTGCAACAATAAATGCAACATGATGTTCTGTAATCTGCTCTGCCATGAGCAGGTCAGTTATATTTCTGCAGGAGACTACTTAGTTTTTTCTACATGGTATCTTGTACTCTTCCAAATTACTGAACAACTGATTTTTCCTTTTCATCTTTTATCAAGGTGAATGAAGAAAGGCTGCTGGATTTGGAGCCAGGGGGGTTTGGCAGCAATTACCTTTGTCGCAGTTGATGCCGTAGAACCCTGGGGGGCATATGCAGAGGCCGGGTGTAATGCAGAGCCCACCGTTCATGCAGCGAGGAGCACACAGCGCTGAGGAGCACGAAGAACAGCAAAAACATCACTGCTGTGCTAGTGGTTGGCTATTTAAATACACAGCACCTTGACTCCTTAAGCTACTTTTCCTTCTTCTGAATGTAACGTCACCTTTGCAAAGTGTGTTTGTTCGTGCGTTACGTCTATTATCTCTGGTTTGCATCTGGCAATTTGTATACAGTGTTACTAAAAAAGCTAAGACTAAATTAAGTTCAGATCTGGTTCCATATGTAAGCAGAAGTGGCCTCTTGTACAGTTTAATTTCAAACAGGGGAGATCAAAGTGCCCACCTACACCCTCTGGATATTTGAAGTCCCCCAGAGTAGTCCTCCCTATAACTGGACTCTGGTGCTGCAGGTGGTGCCCCAGCTCTGCAGACAGCACTGTCACTTCAGGGCAAGCTTGACGCATGGCCTGGTTTGGTGACCAAATTGTCCTGCATGCTCCCTGTGAATCTTCTCCAGAGCCTCTGTGCTCTCCCAAGACTTCTCTGGAGTTGTGGCCACCCCACAAGGCTCTTCCAGGGAGGCATGTCAGGGGACAACGCTTCATTTCGTGGTTACCCACAATTGGTACATGCAGCGAGGTTGGGTCCATACTAGTGAGTTAAACAGCAGCCAGGCATAAGGCCAAATGGGGACACAAGGATCATCCATCTTGTGAAATTGTTGGTGCGGTTCCTGGCAAGGCTTTGTCCTTGGCCGACCAGCAAACCCTCTTGGGCACAGCCCTGGGGTGAGCAGTGGCCACGGGCTCCTCCCAGCAGGGAGTTTGGAGGGGGATTTTTTTGGAGGGTAAAAAAGTTTATTAAACATACAAATGTAAGCTGCACCATGTCAGTTGGCCTCCAGGCCAGAAAACAGTCCCTGATTCTTTATACTTAATATTTTGGATGTAGCCAGAGCATCTGGGAGTGAAGGATGGCATGGGAATAGGATGCCCATAGGGATGGTTTGTTCCATCTCAAGTCACCCTGTGGGGAGTCTGCCACTGGAGGAGGAGAAAGAAAGAGCCAGGGAGAAGAGCTAGTTTCCTCATCAAGTCACACCAATTTCCTGGTCCTTCACTCCTGGAAATGTCATTTGGGGCTATTAGTCACTAATGGAAGAGAAAAGGAGACTCTTTCCTTCATCTTTCTGCCTTTGCTGTCAGCCTGCCTCCAGATTAGATCTTATCTCCAGATTAGATCTTATCTCCAAATAAACACAGAACAACAAAAGTCCTGTGCTTTGTTTCCCAGCTAGTCCTCATTGGCAGAAGTATTTTACTTAATCTTTTTGCCAGATGGAGCCCCTGCGATTAAGGATCACTTAACTGCTGTGTCGGTTTTTGCTAAAAGGGAAAACATTTTTCTTGTGAGCATTTAATGTTTCCATTAGACCATGGATGATGATAGTAATTCTCTTACATGTGTGGTCTCATAATAGATGAAATCTTCAGAATAGGCCATTCTTATTTTTAGGATAAGCTACAGTGCAGTGGCTACAGTTTTGTTGAGATTATGGTAAAGAAGACAGTTGAGAAGATTTTTTTTTAAGTTACCTTTCTCACAGTGAGGCCCATAAAACCCATCCGGACATTCACACACATGTCTTTCATTGCAAAACCCTCCGTTTCTGCATCCTCCTGGACACTCCGCTTCAAAAAATATAACAACAATCTTATTCAATATTAAATACTTCAGCAGTCAGACAACTCTCACTAGGATCAATATATTCCTTTGACACAACAGTAAAAATATTTCCTGATAGACAGGTAAATGCTGACAGAAATGGAAGTCCAGCTAAGACCTGCTCAAGAGAAATTAGTTTATTTTTTGTTAGTCTACAAATAGAGGTTTTATCACTTGTTCAGACACACGATGTGCTTCTTGACAGACTGCATTTCCATTGCTCTGCTCTTCTGCACATGCATGAGCAACATGGATGCTCTGCTCAATCTAGCACTTTCTCCTCTGTGCAGAAGTGAACAGGCAGCTCAGTGCAGGACTTGCACTGCCGGTTAGATCTGCCCTCAGTATGCAGGACGAGCTTCAGTTTCTGCAGCCGTAAGCAGACTGCACTGCAACTTGCACTGCATTAATGAATACACCTGTTACTAGTGAGGTGACAAAGTGATACAACCTGTATTCAAATGAAAGAGTCACTTCAAGGCTAAGTGAAAGAAGGTCAGAAAGGAAGATGACAGCATTTCCGCACAATGGTCCTATATCATCACCCAACTCTTATTCACATCTCAGCAATTGATCAAACACTGGTAAAAGAATTTGGCAACACTGGCTGGATTATACAAGGATGAGAAATACCTCTGAGTACCACCACCACCATCCTCAAAACAGCAGAGTCCATAGAACAAGAGGCAAACTGAATTGAACCCTATGGAACCCCATGAAAACATGACTTCTGGGAAGAAAAACAATTACTGAAAAATAACTTCCCAGATCTCTCACAGAGAGGGAAGGCAGGAGGGGCTGCCTACTCCCATTACAAAAATTTAACATCACTAGGGATCAGTGGTCCCAGGGCCATAGGGCAGCTTGAGCAGACCAGGCAAGACCTTCTCATCCTGATGCTATGCTGCGTGACACTGAGTGACAAGGTTCAAAAACTCTGAGGTAGACCAATATGTCTCAACACAGAGAGCAAAATGTCTTTTTTGGTTTTCCTTTAGTGTAATGGTGCTGTAACGATACATGACTGACAACACCTCCCAACAACATCCTTACCTCTTCTCCATTCCCTCCTCAGGAAGTGCTGGAACCTAACATCCTTAGACTGTACAGATACACTGTTGACTCACACTGATTCCCAACTGAATATCACCTGAGTTCAAACTGAAGCAGTTATAGCCTTTAAGGTGCACTTGTCAAAAGTGGCAAGGAGTAGCAGGATGTCTCTAAATTCAGCGGACTCAGGTTGCCTAAGACATTTTTCCAGCCCACAGAGATTCTCTAAACTGTAACTCGTATAAATACAGAGGAAAACATAATCCTGGACTTAAAAAAATTGAATGATTCTCCCTTCTTCTAATATTTGAGTCAGGTGACATATCTGTTAGTTAGACCCACACACAAATAAACATTTGTTTTTGAAAATTATCTAATAGCTGATAAGAGCCACAGAAAACAGTGGCTGCTATAACTACATGCAGTGTTCTGCTGCACTCACATAATATCTCTCTATTCAGTGGGATGCGAAGGGTAAGCAAAAGGAAACAAAATCTGATGTACCGGTCAGGTGTCTGGATATTGTGTACAAATGCCAAACAAACAGGAAAGACAGAGGAGGAAAGCTGTAATTTCAAAATGCTCTTCTATCCAAGGCCATAGATATATGAAGCAAAAAGTGTTGCTTTAAAAGTGAAGCTGTTTGCAGCAGTAGTAACAGTGGTAAAGGCTCTCCAACGCCGTACTCTAAGACTCTTTCTGGAAATGTTCTCTTTGTACCCAAATGCAGAGCTGCTATTGACTGCAGAAAATGCATGCTTAAATACATACCATTTCGAACAGAAAAACAGGAACACATAATTTTTTGTGTGGCCACCTCTTAGCCACAACAAATCCTCTCCTCTCCCACAAAATTGCTCCCTTGCTCCCCTCACTTCCTCTGGCAGAGGCCCTCCTGGATGGCCGAGAGTGACTGGAGACAGTGACCAGGGCCCTGGCAAGAAGAATCAGAGCTCTTCACAAGAAACAATGTCTTCCAGAAGAAGGAAACTTATCCCTACTCTACTACCAACTGTAAGGACATTCTCAACCTTTTCAGAATCTGTCCCAAAACACTGTAGTGTCCACCTTACCAGACAGAGGGCAGGAAGAAGAGTTATCCCAGTATGCCCTGGAAGAGACTCCTCTGCCCACTTCTAGAGTTTGTAAAATCATCCTTTTGTCTCTCAGCTGGCTCCGGCAACAAAGGACAGGGACAACAATCACCGCCAGCATTCCTGAGAGTCCATATGATATCATACTACTAAATTGTTAAATATTACATCTCATCTCAAAATGGTAACAACAATTAATAGCACAGAAATGATAACTTGGATGAATGCTACTACTGAACTGAGTTTGGAGCCCTCTCTTGTTTAAGCCACGTTTTTCCAAAGTTTATTAAGTTCAGTATCTTTGAACTCAAATGAAAAAAAAGAAAGATAGCAAAGGTTTTGTGTTGCATTTATATCAGACACAAAACTTCATACATGAGATCTGATTGATTCTGCTTCCATTAAGCCCCCATTTTCCTTCCTGTTTCTCTGCCCACTTCTTCTCCCCCTCCTCCACTTTCCCTGGGCTAATTGGCAGCAGCAAGGCTTCAAAGGAGACAAGCAGCTTTGCTATTTAGGAGTAGCGAGGTTTCAAAGAATAAACAGCTCCTGCTCCTGCTGCTCGCTCTTTGAAGCCATGCTACAGCCAATTAGCTCAGAGAAAACAGCGCAGAGAAGAAAGTGTGGGACTGGGAACAAAGATTTTATAGAGGAATAAAAATATCACTCTTTGTACGTCAGCCCTCTCATGGGTTAATTTGATCAAATCACACATGACATGGGATAACTGCCTTATCTTAGACACTGATTTTTCAATTTCCACAGCCTCTGTTTAAAGTGATAATTATAGTTGTTTGTAGTGTATCAAATTAATCCAGAAAGTCTTATTACATACGTTAATAACAGTATTAATGGAAGTCAGTGTCCCCAGTACTGATCACAGAAGTTCAGTTCTCCAAATTATGTGCCATTTCTGGAAATGTTAGCCTCAGCTTGTTTTCACAGGACTAGCTCTCTTCAAAGCACCTCAAATCATTTGTTGACAGGTGCTTCTTGCATGATTCATCTCTATCAACATTCTTGACACGATGAGCAGTGAACAGGAGGAGAAATGCCTCCAGCACAGTCTGCTAAGGGAGACGGAGTTGAGAGTAAGAGAGGGGTTAGTAAACACATAGTAAATTAATAGCAAACCCACAAAGCCAAAGCATCCTGGCATTCACCACCATTGCTACACATCGTGTGACCACTTTACATCCGTGTTCTCTAGTCTTTATCCTGCATGAAACAAAAGAAAGTTAGGTGACCTGGTCTAAGAGTGTTCCGGCATGTTTTCTTTAGTGTTACCTTGCTGACAGGTTTTAAAGAAGATGGCATTCTGAGGGGTCTGGAGAATAACATTGCCTTCTGAATTCATTATGATCACATTCACTTCAAATGCAGCAACGCCATCTTGTTTTCCAAGGCAAGGAAATCCAACCTGAACGACTTAAAGGAGAATAAAAGCAACAACAATACTTATATTTGCATGAATATATATCTATATACACATAAAAGCATACATCAAAATACTAAAAAATATAGATAATTATATTTAAGCTTTAGAGTAATGCCATTGATGAAAACCTGTAACACAGAGATTCACAGATCACCTTATTCATAGACAGCTCCAGGACTAGAAGTACAGCAGCACAGGAGACGAGCCTGTGCTTATTTATACTGACAGAATCCCAACAGTGTACAGGACAGACAGCAACCTTAACACAAACATACTTCTGCTTGAAAATGAGGCAATTACTCATGTGGAGGTATCTAAGGATACACCAAAACAAGCTGGAAGCCTACATTTAATTTTCTCAGCAGAGCTGATCACTCGTGAGTTTAAATTTTGCAGGCTCTCATACGACTCCTGGAAAAACATCTTACACATTTTGGAAAAAGAAGTTACTTTAAATACGTTTTGCTGGTTTGGATATTGCAATTAATACTTAAATAAGATACTGACTTAATAAAAACTTACTCCATAAAGTGCTGGCAAGATGGTGGACTTGAAAAATAAAATCATGGGTGCAAATATTTAAAAAGAAGACATAGACTCATCACTCTGACAGAACTCATTAAGTGTAGCAGTATTTGGAGATTGCCTTTCCAGGAAAAGTATTCAAACACTTTTGAACTACAAAGAGTTTAAGTAAATAATTAAGGTCAGTAAATCTGGAGTATTTTAATGAGGAAGCAAGCCCAATACCTCAGAGCTGTGGAATGCTCCGCTGTGATTGTCACAAGTGATCTTGAATAATCTTCAGATGAAACTATTTTTTCTTCAAAATTGGCTGTTCCTAGATGCTTTATAAATCAGATCCAACTAATAGAAACTGTTTATTCCCTTCTTCCAAAGCTGGCCTGAGATTTCAGAACCAAATATTGAGCTAACAGCTCAATTTTGTTTGTTTTAAATTGCTTGTTACAAAAAAAAATTGTAAATCATAATTGGGCCATTTTTATTATTTGTTGCCTTGGTATAATCCAGAATAATTTATTGCTGAAACACATTCTGTTTCTGGTAAGTCCTACAGACTGAAAGGTGTGTTGCAGTTTTCGCTATAAAGCAATTTCAGTGCTGAAGCACTTTTACACCAATCTTTTAAAAGACCATTACAAAAAAGAAGGTAACTATGTGGTAAGAAGGAAACTCTTACAGTGGATTAAACACAGTTTAAATGCAGCAAAATTCTTAAACTGTAGTAACCTTCTTACAGCCCCAGTGGAGGAAATCAGTGCTTGTACCGGGACACGTGTGACTTAGCTGAGCAAATTGCAATGGGAAGGAAGATACAGCAGGAATTTAATGATGGCTCTATAGTCATACCTAGACTTCATTGAACTGGTAGCAAATCTCTGAACTCCCCTGAGATTTGGCTGTGGGTTTAAATACCTAGGGCAAAGACCAGGAACGCACCTCTTAGGGCTGAAGTCTGAGGGGACAGGTCAGAAACTCCCTATTCCAGCACTCCTGGAAGCATCCGTATTTTTGGACTTCCCGTATGTCTTAACTCCTAGGCACACAGAAACGCAGTAAAGGACCCTCCCGTGAGCAATAAGCACCTGGACCCTGGCTGAGCTCTGAGGTGGTTCAGAGCTGAAGTAAAGTCCCTAAACTGCCTGAATCACCGTCTTTTTATGTGTGTTTGAATAATGCTAAGCATGCACCAACAGCACTACAGTCAAAGCAAAGCACAGAGCAAAAGTCTCTTGCATCCAGAAGCACAGCCGTGAGCTCCTGTGGGCCACCAAAATACTGAGCAGGGCTCTGGCAGGGGAAACCATGGGTCTGGTCCCTGCTTCCCAAATTTAGGATGCAGTTTACATTTGCCCATCACTGCCTAAAAACAAGCAGAGGGAATGAGAGCCCAGGACTTCTCTCTACCAGCCATCATCCCACCACCAGGCCACAGAACTGTGTCTCCTGTACATTTATATTTCTGCATCCTCCACAGTGCTTGCACCCAGGGCTGCAGAGCAGATTGCACTAGCAGGAGTGAGGAAAATTTAACTAATTTGAAAAGGAACCAAAGTAAACCTAATGATTTATAACTAATTTAATTTTAGCTGGCAATTAGAATACTCTCTTGGGATGTGGAAGATGCAGCTTTAATCCCTTGTGTCTGGCAGCTCATGCCTTTTCCTTCTGTTCAGGAAACCAAGGTTCCCTAAATTGTCTCCAGCAGAAACAGGTTGAGAGTAACTCCTGTGTGCCTGCACAGCTCTTCAAGGTTGTAGGCAATTGCTTTATCCATTTAGTTAATATGAAAAAGCCACCACCAAAAGCCACCTACAGTCTCAGGGGTGGGATTACTTAAGGAACATCTCTGAATTACCAATCCCAGTAGAAGTGGGCCTGCAGGGTCTGGAGAAGAATTGGAGTCTGTGCACAGCCCTGCAGCCCACTGTCCCTCTCTACCAGCAAGGCAGAGTGAGCAGAGATGCCGCTGCACCCAGAGAAGGCACCAGCTTCAACAACTTTGGAGGATGCTTAGCATGTATGTTTTAATGAGTCAACACCAGCAGCGGGCAGGGAGAGGAGATCACAGAATCAAAGAATGGCCTGGGTTGAAAAGGACCATAGTGATCATCTAGTTTCAACCCCCCCGCCATATGCAGGGCCGCCAACCACTAGACCAGGCTGCTCAGAGCCACATCCAGCCTGGCCTTGAACACCTCCACGACCTCCCTGGGCAACCTGTTCCAGTGTGCCACCACCCTTTGGGTGAAAAACTTTCTCCTAATCTCTAACCTAAACCTCCCCTGTCTTAATTTAAAACCATTCCCCCTTGTCCTATCACTATCCAACCTCGTAAACAGTCGCTCCCCCTCCTGTTTATAGGCCCCCTTCAAGTACTGGAAGGCCGCAACGC
>WKFP01013794.1:91301-102970 GCA_011057875.1 Pterocles orientalis | reverse complement strand
GCACCGCTCCTGGAGGCACCCACGGAACGGAGATAACAGCCCGAGCGTCCCAGAACCGAGAGCTGACCAAAGCGGGGGAAAAACAACGACCTGGCCGCAGCTAATGATCCCCCGGAGAGGGAGGATCCCGAAACTCATGGAATGGAGATAACAATTTGAGTGTCCTCGGATCTGAGAGCTACCGGCGTGTGTGTGTGGGGGGAAAGGCCCTGGGAGAGTGAATGCAGGCACCCAAAGCAAGATGATCTGGAGCCCAAAGGAAGCAAAAGAGAGAGATCTCCCGGCAGGGTCCTCAGCTATATACTGGGTATGACGTGTATGGTATGGAATAAATAATTGGTCAGTCTGGTTCTCAATCTTAACCTAAGAGCAAATCCCAGGCTAGCAGCTGGACTGTGTCTCCCCACCCCCGGGCCTCCCCCCGCTCTGTCTGTGGAGAGGAGAGAGGGTAAAGGTATTTATCCTTGAAATACTATCAGTAATTATAAACATTCCTTCTTATCAGCTGTTCTGCTGAGTACAAATCCAAAACACAGCTTCTTGCTAGCTATTTATGAAGAAAAGAAAAAAAAAATAACTCTCTCTACTTAACCCAGGACAGCTATCCTTATGCTTTGTTGGTGGTAGGCAAATATACTCAAAGTTTTAAAAATCCACTGATTTTGACAAGACCACGGGGTTCAACTACCTCTGAGTAAGATACCTAACTGTTAATCCTCATTCTCGTTTCTTGCTCTCAAACAGCTGTCTTTTGTCTTTTATTCCTCCTTAACTGTCTTTATTACAATCTTTTGGGATAAAACATTTTTTCAAGAAATAACTTGCTGCTGTTGATTTGTTACTAAATACAATCTTGTGATTGAATTTCTTCCGACATACATATGTGTAGAAAAATGATTTGTTAACATAATAGATCCAAGCGAATTAGACTAGATTTGTCAGAACTGTTTTGCGAACATACAAATTATAGAAATAGCTACAAAGTAGCAAACATTCACTATTTTTATAGCACGTATTTATTTAAGGCTACTTAGTTAATTATGGCCAGCTAGCAGGCAGTGTAAAAAAACCATCATCACATGTGGCTCACGGTTAAATAGTATGCTTCAAATATTGTACGTGTACAAACACCAGACTCACGATAATGCCAAACAGGACTTAAATACAGCTTATATATATACTAAGCGCAGTGGTGCACTGCACATGATCCACATGAAGAAACACCATGGACGTGCCCCTCTTAGTCCTGGAACTGAGGTATCAGTGCTGCAATCAGGGTAAGCCCTTTTCGGCTTTAATCAGACCTCCCATCATGATAGTTAACAGACCTGGAACTATGAGATCTCATCTCCACTTGTAGATTATGTTTTCCTAAACACATTCAGAAGGGGGTCGTTTTGGTCTAGCCTTTCTAGATAGTTAAAAATTCAAAGAGAAACTAGTTTATATCAGATGATGCTGAATGCAGAGCTCCCCGCTTATCTCACCTGCTTTATATGGAGATGGAAATAGTGCTTAACAAGAACTTTGCCTTTGTGACTTTTTAGTTACATTTAAACATATTTCCTTGACAATCTACTGGGCTTGCAACAAATTAAATTGCAGCAATTATGGTATAAATATTATTCAGCCAAATCCATTTTTGATACCACTCATTCAATCCACACTGAATGGAGAGGCCCATCACTAATGTTAAATTCCAGATGCCACAGCAAAAAGCTGTGCTGCAACAATACTTCAATGCCATTCTACTATAAGCCAAAAATGGAGAATATCAAACACAAACTTTCAGAATTTATACATTGAAAAAGAGAAGAGAGAGAAGAGAAGAGAAGAGAAGAGAAGAGAAGAGAAGAGAAGAGAAGAGAAGAGAAGAGAAGAGAAGAGAAGAGAAGAGAAGAGAAGAGAAGAGAAGAGAAGAGAAGAGAAGAGAAGAAGAGAAAGACTGGTCAAAGATGTAAATCTGCATATCAGTGCTCCACTTGCAGCCCCATCCTCCTGTTCCATTTCTCATTTCTTTCCCATTTTATCCCACCTGATCTTAGGTTGTCTAAGGTTGATCATGAAACCATGATCAGAGACACTACTGTCACCCAGACATACATTTCTTCCTTTCTGCTAGAGACTACCATGTATTAGCCCTGGAACAGATCACGCAGACTTATTCATCTACTTCAGAGCAAAGTGGATTTGATAACCTCTCATGGAAAGCTTTTTCAATCCACCCTGCAAACTGTGCACCGCAGTGCTTCTGATGCACTCACGTTGGCTTGGGCTCAGCCTCTGCTGTGGAGCTATAAGCTCCAGTGAAGGACTAAGAATGAACAGCTAAGGGAAAAGTGGTAAATGACGACTATCCTAAACTAGAACTAAATGCCTGATGATAACAGCTGACCCCAACTGAAAGTAAAATATCCACGAACTCTTACCTCTGAGAAACAAAATAATTTGATAACTATCCCTTCTATAGTGATCAAAGATTTTGTTGTCCAAAAGTTGCACAACTTAAGTAATAGTATTCATGCACATGAATTTTAAGCAACGATTTTGCACAAGTTTATGCCTGTTTATCTACACATAAAAGCTTCATGTGACTTGGCTCAGACAAAACATGCTGCTGTAGTCAGGCAAGGCACTCACAAACTGTTCAGTGTCAAGTACTGCAGCAAGCATTTCTTTAGCAATAAACTTCAGAACTGCAATTCACAATAAAATATTCAGACTTTACTTGCTGTGGAATATTTTTTACAGGAACACAATTTATAATATCAACAGCACAAACCTGATGCTTTATGAGGAACTGTTCCAAGCAGAGGGATATTTATAGTTGGATCAGCCATTATGCCTTTATCCAAAGAGCGCAAAGACAGGAACTCATAGAAGTACTCAGCCTATGACAAAATAAATGAAAAGTTGATATGTATTTTAATTACATTCACAGAAGCAGATCATTTAGCATATAAAGACTACCCTTTTCATTATGCCATTCACTGGATTTATTTCTGCTATTTCCTTGAGTGCTTCTTCACTCAAGCATTATTTTCAGATAATTTCCTCTTATTTCAGAGATTGCAAGTGACCACACAGTAATCCGGATGCAGCATAACAGCAAGGAAAATGGCATGCATACAGGGAGCAAATATTATACAGAGAAGACTTTTTTACAACCCACACCTTTTACCCAGCAGACCACAAAAGATGTATGAAGGCTAGGCTAACTCTTAAAGCTGTTTCTTGGGCAGAATACTCCTGGAACTGAGTAGTAAGCCTGGATGACCTGCCTGCACTATGAGTCCGGCTTAAAGCACATACTCACATGTATGATACCAACTGTGGCATGAGAACATCTGAGCTTGCTCTTTGTTAATCTGCACAGCATGGCACATAGCCTTGGGGAGACAGTGCTGGGCAATGAATAGTCATGTTATTGGAGTGCCACGCTAGGACACATATCTTGCTTAAAGCTCTGACACTGCCTTGTTCAACCTCAGTTCATTAAATTGTTCCAAGGGTGGAGTTGGCTTCATGTCACTCATTATTAACTGCAACAAAAAAGATTTATTTTGTAAATCCCCAAAAGTGGTTGGCATGATTTAAAAACTGCTTTCCACTATATTGATCCTCCTCCCAATATACACCTGCATTGTGGCACAGATTGTAGGCTTTGGTACTTTCTTCCACGGGACCCTGGCCTCTCTGTTGAGTCATCTGTTCAATATTTCTTCATATTCAATGCAAAGTGATGTCATGCATCTGCAGCATAGCTGTACATACCATGTACACCTGAGATGGATGCAATTTAGGAAGTCACTGGAGACTTCCACTACTGTCAATGGCATGCCTGGAGGTGTGCAGAGCTAGTGGAAATTAATCTTTTCCCTAAAGTCTGGCTTCTCATTTACCCTGCAGCATATGAAGGATCACAAGTAATTGTACCTTTTGCCTCAGAAAGGCACTTGAGACCTTAGCATGGTCACTGGCAAAAATGTGTCTTCGTCCAGCAGCTCATTGACAGTAGGCAGCATTGTTATACCTGCTTTTTAGCTAAAATAGGGAAACGAAGGGAGATTAAAGCCAAAATTTTATGAGAACTTTGGGCTGATGAATGGTAGATAATTTATGTCTACAAGATGGCAGTCAGTGTCCTTAGCCAAAAGACTGTCCTTTTTTTCCTGTAATATCCTGGCTTCCTAGAACAAGGAAGACACGGACTTGCTGGAACAAGTCCAGTGAAGGGCCACAAAGATGACCAAGGAACATACAGGGAGAGGCTGAGAGAGATGGGACCATTCATCTTGGAGAAGGCTGAGGGGCAATCTAATCACTGTGTACAAATAGCTGATAGGGGGTGTAAAGAAGATGAAGCCAGGCTCTGCTTGGTGGTGTGGAGAGAGGTCAGGTCAGGAGGCAATGGGCACAATACAGAAAGCTTCATTTGAACTTGAGAAAACACCTTTATACTGAGTGGGTGACTGAGCATTGGCATAGGTTTCCCAGAGAGGTTGTGGACCTTCCATTTGTGAAGATATTTAAAACCCAACTCAGCACAGTCCTGGGCAAGTGGTTCTAGGTGACTCTCCTCAAGAGAGGTGGACTAGATCATCTTGAGATGAGACTGTCTGGTCTCAGACCAGTCTCAGGCCTTCTGCGATGCTGTGCTCTGCTAACTTGAGCAGAAGCCCCGTCAACTTGTGAGAGATCATCTCCCTTTAGCTCCTGGTGACATCAGCAAAGCACTCGTGGGCGAGGTCGTTATGAAATTCATGATCAGCCCTGGCAGCACATCCACTCGCTCTGTGGAGACAGCAAGGAGATCCCAAACAGCATGCAGGGGCTACACTCCACATGGACAGTCTTCAGAGTGTTGTGTAGGCACGAAGATCTCAGAGGAGGACTCACAAAACAATAGAAAAGGAAGCAATTAAAGTTTTTAAGGGTGGGTTAAACACATGGAGTATATGTGGGAGGGAGAGGGGACATGGAGAGAAGCAGTAAAACAGGAGATGAAAATTGAAGTCTGGGGTAATGTTCAAAAGGCTGCTTTTAATTAAAGACTTTTTTTTTCCAATACAATACACTATGCCAAAATATGAAACAAGCCATAAAGTCAGATTGTGAACATTTTTGTTTTCAAATAAAACTTTGGTTCAGAAAAATAATTATATGTCTCCACACATCTATAGAATAGTACAGTGAGTGAGTCAATGCTGTACTGTCTGTTTCTCATTGGTTAGCTTTGATGTTGGGTTATATCTAAACCAGGTCATAATGGGTTGGGATATTAAAACATTATGTTCTTACTATTCTAGTAAACAACTGGTAACTAGACCAAATAGCTCCACTCCCATATTTCCATTCCAGCCATGCTGTTGTAGCAGGTCAGCTTGTGAGCCAGAGCCCTAATTTGTAGGAAAGGAACTAGAATCCCATTTTCTAGAGCCAAAATGATGCCTAAGGACAAAGACAAAAAGAAAGTCTGCTGCGGGAAAAGGGACCGATTGCTGCATGAGCCACAATACTCACAACTTTTCAAGAAAGGAATTCCTCTAAGTGGAGTAGAGGCACAGCAGTGATTAGTGCCTGAGGCACGAGTATGTCTGGTCACACGTTAAAAAGATGGGAAGAGGCATTGCGCAAGCAACAGGCTGCTCAGGAAGAAAGCCACACACTGCTTTGGGGGGGGGGAGATACCTGCTCTCACCATTTCTGTACAAAGGTTTGTACATCTGCTGAGTTGACAAAAACTGAACTGCTCAAAACGATAGTATCTAAGAAGACCTGAAACACCTCAGGTAGGTCTAGCGAGCATGACTTCAAAGTTACGAAGCCATGTGCTGTAGAGTATGTTTGCAAATCGCATGTGATGGACTGAGTTGTTTAAACTTTGATATAATATACAAAAATAATATTCTAGAGAGGTTGCACAGTGGAGCAGAATAGTTTAACTCCTCAAACCTGTGAATCTGAAACAAGATTCAGCTGCCATAAATCCTATCTATTTGGAAAAAATCTGTCTTGACACAATCTGTAAATCCAGCCTCCAGTATTGTCCTGCTGTAATTTGAGTTGATTGCCAATTAACTTGCATTAATCATCATGACTGAAAAGCAAACAACATGCTCTCAGCAAATATTTACCATACTCCAGCCTAGCATGAAATTTAATCATGATGGTTAATTGAAGAGATAGATCTGTGCAATTAAAATATTGTCTAGTGACTATCATAGTTTGTCCTGTAAGTTGTCATTGTGAGTGACCTGGTAGTGAAAACAAAATTTCCTTGGATATTGTTGAGAGATAAACGGGAAAACCTCATAGTCTAGAATCCCTTTTCCATTATAAAACGATTCTCGTTACCTTTTTTTTCAAGCCAGCCTATGAACATCTGGTATGTGAGGGGCAAAATCTGAAGCTGAATCTTAGAGGAAGTGTTCTCAGAGATGATGGAGGAAATGGGGTTTGAGATAAATTTGCAATCTTTGGCAACTGCACAGTCTGCACTCACGAAAGATTTTTGGTTCTGGCTTCACTTCAGGAAGCACCCAAGGAAGAACATGCTTTTACTTTTGCGTAAAGACTTTGTTGGAGACCCTCAGAAACTGAGGCAAGGGCCCCTGCAGACCTTGTGTGAACAGTCTGGGGACTTGGTGCCTTCAGGCAGCAGGTAGTCCCACGCTGCTGCCCTTTAACTGTTCCCCACGTGGGCAAATCCCTCAGCAAAGGGAGGAAATTTTGTTTTAGGCAAGTAATTCCATGTTGGGATTAACTTTTATGGACTTTAAATGGCCATTTTCTATAAATCAGAGGAATTTAAAAGGTTATAAAAATAACGAAGCCCTCTAACAAGTATTGTAGCTAACATCTGTCGGCAGTTTGGTTTTAAATGATATACACTTAAAATTCCTACAGAACTCCACTCCTCAGTGCAAGATCTACTGGGTTAGCGTTTTCTTATCACTCAGATGCCATGTTGTGCTTTGCCTTGTTTTTGTTTTGTATTTAATCAAAGCATTCACAGGAATGTGCTTTATGTTTTCTTCATTTTACATGAAAGATGTTGGATTAGAAGCAATGGTAGTACCTGAGGGGAAGCAGAGTAGCTTCAACTGTTGTATGTCACAGTTCAATAACCTAACGAAACCTGCAGCCTTTCTAACAAAGGAAAGAGGGTGTGTGCTAGCTTTGCAAGTAGATGTAAGAAACTATATTTTCTTCTCATTATTTTAAAGAGATCAGTGCTGAATGTTCTAGTCTGTTATCAATTAAATGACAAATATACCCTAATGCAAATTTTCTACATTTAAAGAAAGAAACTAACCAAAAAAGTTCCTTTTTATCCCAGATCCGTGCATATTTCTGGCTAGGCACACATTAGAAGATTCTAGCATCCATTATCCATAGCAGATGCTCACAGCTGCACATGTCATAAATAAAATCACAAAGTGAAGCAATGTATGTGTTTGTTAGGTATTTACAGCATGGACCATTGCTTCTCCAAGATATTAACTGCATTAGGTCAGAGAAGTTGTTCCATTTATGTTCCAAGATGAATGAAGCAAAATGAATTTCAGCAGAGAGAGGAGGCTGTAGCCATATTGCGCGTACCAGGCTATCGAAGGAGTCTGGCCAGAGTATGAGTATGTATGTCAACAGCACATTTTGTTACTGCGGCGCAGTCTAGACACTGCTGTAATGAACAACATAATGATGCCTCCTTAGGCAAGCAGATAATAAACTGTCTGCCTACAAGGTTTTATTTTTCTGCTAGGGAAGTCAGCTTTGCCTAACCTGTTAGTTGGTTCTGTTACAGAGTGGGTAAACCACTTTTTGCACTTCCATGTGACACTCAAAGAGACTCGCCTTCAGCCTCATGAGGTAGTCTCAAAGTGGGAGGTATGCTTAGCAATACGAAGTGATACAGAAACACACTCTGAGAAAACCAATTTACACAGAAGATAGGGGTAAACCCATCATGATAGGATAACTGGCCCATTTTCCAGTACCATATGCTAAGGGGATGAACCAAAGCAGCAGGATTAACAAAAGCAGAGACACACACAAAAGGAAAAATAGCAATATTTTGGTATTTCCAGAAAAGAAGGACCCAAATTAGAATTCAGTGACATGGTCAATCTCAAATAAAAATACAATACGTGACAGTGTCAATTACACAATGCTGTGGTGAAATGCACACAACTCTGCAGGGCCTGCTTTCTCCCTGCTTTTGTCACATTAAGAACAATGTGTCAGACTGAAGAAAATGCATGCACGAGGAGGAAGACGTTTTTAACAACAGAGCGAATCCCTGCATGCAACTTTCAACAATAACCACTTGTGGTTTTAATGGTTTTAGAAGAAGAATGGTACAAATACTCTCTGATTTTGTCAATGGAAGATGACTAATGGTGCTTAATGTCTCCTGTGGCATGCAACTGTGGATGGCAGATCGGTTTCTCCAACAGAATGATTTAGAAAGCTGGAAAAGAGAAATTTCCTATCAAAAGGAGCCCCAGATTTTGACAGGTGACACTGCAGGCTTCCAAGAATGCTTTGCACAGGAGAGATGGACAGAAATCTTTGCAGAATACATTGGCCCTTTCTCTAAGTAATGAGAAAAGAATTTCTGTAAAGATAAGTAAGACGAAGAAATCACTGTCAAGAAGCTTGGTGAGGCCACAAAGTAATAGATTTTGATTACATTTAGCAATTGTTTCTGGCAGTTGTCTGCTCTTTGGGAGACTTGGGAAACATGGGCAGCCACGTGGCCATTTTGGGCTGATATTTTCTCTCACCAGACCTTGGGGCTCTGGAAGTGCTCTGGCATTTGAGGAGGTCATTTGAAACCAACCCAAGACTGGAAGCTGAAGGGTCTGGCAGAGAGAGTGGAGTTCAAAAGGGACACCCGTGAAAAAGAAAAACCCAAGTGCCCCAGCAGAGACTCAACTTTGGAACTCATCCTCATGAGCAGGAAAAGCAGGCTACCTGAAACAGAGGGACAAATAAATGGCTGTTGCACACTCCTGTCCATCATTAGCCTGTTAAGGAAAATACAATTTTGGTTTAGATTGGAGTCAATCCCTTGATGCAGTAGGTAACCACAACGGGGACAATGGGAGAGTTGCACAAGAAAGCAGCATACGGGCAAACAGAGCCACAGCAATTTCCAGGTAAGTACAAGTACACTGACACAAAGGTACGTGGCATGCAGGATTTCTTACACACACTTTACACAACAAATTCACAGTTCCTCATTGAGGAAAGGCTTTGAATTTCTCACTCCTTGTCTACCTTGCTTTATTCAGAAACAAAAGAGAAAGCAAGAGAGCACAACTCCTGATATTTAGACGTTTTCTTGTTTAACAGTTTTTCTGTAACATATTTAATCACTGCTTCACTAGAGTTACTTTTGAAAAATTAAACTAAAAGGAGACAAAATATTAGGGTTTTTTAGAAATATCCACAGTTAATTACATCTTTAAAATCTCTAGCAAGGAATGATATTTTGCATCATGAACCAGGCTGGTAATGTATACGTGGTGCATAAGTTTCCTTTAAATTGTTTTCTCCTATGTCTTACAGATGAAAATTAGGTAACTCTGCTTTGGCAAAGGGGAGAGAAGCAAGCAATACACCAAAAAGGGAAATAGCATTAAATGTTCATATTTTAAAAAGTAAAAGGTACATAAGCCTTCATTACCTTCAACTATTTAACGAAACAGATTATTTTGGTATCCTAACAATTGGTAAAAGCTATTATCCTGAAAAGTGATTTCTTGTTCTAGCACAGCATGGGCTAATTAATTCTTTTGCCAGTCAGCAAAAGACCAGTGCTCTTCCCAGTGGAGATTTCATGATCAGGGATGTCCAAAATGCCAACTTCCTAAGGCTAACAAAAAAGTGGGAAAATATCACTGCTCCTTAGAAAAAAAAAATGAAAGTACTGTTTCATTAGGTTAGCTCCTAACAAAACAATGCTGTATAGGTCTGCTACTGTGTTGTATATGACCCCAAGAGAGGGGTAACCCAAAGAGAGCCAAACCCAAGAGAAAGACCACCCAGAGAAACAGTACTTCAAGACAGAGCCTCATCTACACACTGGGCATGATGTGCATGATATGGAATATACCATTGGCCAATTTGGGTCTCAGTCCTAAACCTAAGATTGAATCCTAGGCTAGTAGTTGGGTCTGTGCTCCCTCCCAGCTTCTCTTGCACCTGCAGATACCGGCAGAGCAGAGAAGCTGAAAAGTCCTTGACTGTCCTGGGAGCAACTGTAAACATCAGTATGTTATCAGCATTCTTCTCAGCACAAATCCAAAACATAGACTCTCACTAGCTACTTCGAAGAAAGTTAACTCCGTCCCAGATGAAACCAGAACATTCTGGTACCTGCAACATATCTATGCAGCTGTATCTACATTGAAAATAAACTGTGAGGTTATTTTCTTCCCCTCACAGCCTAAAAAATAAGTGAAAACCTGAGCTGGCTGGTCCTGGGAGTGCATCTTTAGATCATAGATTGTTTTCAATTTCAGGCTTGGGATAGATTTATTTATAATTAATAAATTACCCTGAAAATTATTTTCAGAGAATGTAAAATAATTTCAATAAAACCTTTACAATTAGGGAAATGATTGCATGAACAAGTATTTAGGCTAATTACGATGGAGATCTGAGCAGACACCACATTTAACTAAACAGAGTATTTTTAAAAGCACAAATGTAAACCTCAGAGATGGCGGCTCATCTGCTGTGATGAGAGAAAGTTCACAGCTGAAGAATAAGCTAATCCACCTCTTGCATGGTGGTAAACATGGATAATACACACAGATTCATTTTGGCCACGCTTCAAACTTCCAACCTTTTATTCTTAAGCCTCACAGGAGGCTTTGAAGTTGAGGATAAAGCTCCTCTAACACACCATTACCAAAGAACAACCTTCTGATTATGATTTCATGAAAGTGTAATCAATAACTTACACAAGTTAAAAGTGTGGCAAACAGCAAAGGTCATGTAATTGGGCCTTTATTGAGTCCATGTGTTTCACTCCTGGCTTTAACTGACACTCCCGTATAATAAATATCTCTCCTCAAAATGTAAGCAATGAATTTTCTCAAAAGATATGAAATCTCACAGCAGCTTCTGTCAGACTGGAGTCCTCCTAGGATCTCAAAGGGGGATGCTTCTTCCCCTTTAGTATACCCAAGTGACAGAAAGCACCTCTGAGTGAGAGTTTCTGTCTTTAATGCCGAGTAGATAATGGCTTATAGCCTCGTATTTCAGGCAAACAAGCATTTAAAAGTTATGGTGAAAAGGTTTTGAAAAAAATTCAACTCTTTCCTGACTAGCTGTTAGAAAGACTCCCTTAACACTGCTCTCTTTTAACATTGCTGCAGGGGTTTTAAATGCTTTTTTTTTTTTTTTTTTTTATAGACAAAATAATTTTGTTCTTGTTTTATGGGCTGCCATTGACCAAAGCAAATTCTAGACACTACCAAGAAAAAACAACTAAATTAACTATTTAAATAGAATGTTTGATCAACGTATCTGAAAATGAACTTGTGTGTTTGCTATTGTACCTGAAATAACACTGATTTGTCTACTGAGACAAGACCTGAGTATGTAGACATATACTACTGTAATATTTCCAGTACCACACAGGCCTCCAT
>WKFP01013794.1:65386-82934 GCA_011057875.1 Pterocles orientalis | reverse complement strand
TGAAAATGAACTTGTGTGTTTGCTATTGTACCTGAAATAACACTGATTTGTCTACTGAGACAAGACCTGAGTATGTAGACATATACTACTGTAATATTTCCAGTACCACACAGGCCTCCATATAGTCATGGCCTCTGTAACTATACTTTGATTTTATCAAAGCAAGACAGACATCTTTGTAATAAAGCAGGGAAGCATTACCTTATCCCCAGTTTCTGATGAGAAACTGAACAATTTCTACCAACAACTTCTCTGTCTTTCAGCCTGTTTCCATCGACAGGGTCTGCACAGCTTCATCCTTGGGCTGCAGTTCCAGTCTCACAGGGTCCAACCTTTTGAATTAAGGTCCAGAATGGTCCCACATATTTTCCAGCATTTAAATGAAGCACATTATTCAAATCCAGATCATCCTCGACTTCCTGTACACTCAGAGGAGAGAGACCTGAACTTGCAGATGAAAATTCAGCCCAGCCAGAGTCTGATTTACCCCTGTCTTGAACCGCCTTTCTCTTTCTCTGTGGGTGCAGATGGAGTCTATTCACAGCATAGGCACCTTCACCTGGCCTCACTCTGGTGACTTTCTCTGAGCTGGTTTGCTAGCAAAGCCATACCCCAGAGAGGCGGCAAGGCCTGAATTTCACTGCGGCACATGGGCTGCACTGCAGAACACAGAGAGTTCTCTGCACTTAACATCACTGCACTGAGTTCTAGCAACAGTTATTCGGAAAAATCCTCTCATCAAAAATGTCTTCTGCCCCTAGCCACTGCTAGTGTGCCAGTCTTTAGTCTTCAAGGTCTGTCTTTTTTGCTTTCCCCTTCTTATCACAATCTTTCTTTAGAGGGGAATTCAGATGAGGGGCATGGCATAGAGCCATGCTGGTTTTACTTTTTTCTCATCCTGCTACGATCCCTTTCTTCAATGGGATTAAGAAATGGCCCTGGAACCTTTCAGGTTAAAAGTTTTGTGCAGATGAACTTGGCGGAAGACAAAAGCGGTATTCTGATACAGACAGTGCTGGTATGACCAGGGCCATCCTCCATTTGAGAAAGACAAAATAAATCAGGAAAAGTTATAACAGTCAGCATGAAGTTGAGCTTCCAGATGAATCCTTTGCACACACTTGCGGGAATGAGTCCTACTCAGAAAGGTATGCAGTTTATTTTGGGAAGGAAAGTGGGAAAGGTACATCCTTCTGTTTTCGTTTGTTGGGGTTTTTTTTTTCCATCTGTCAGTATAAATCCTGACAGGGAAAGCCAGCAACAGTTCCCCAGAATAATGTTTTGTAGAGACCCGAACCTAATTCTTATTAGAGAAAATGCCAACGGGACAGTTCAGCTTCAGACACGAACGTGTGGACCTCCCCAAGCCCAAATTCACCTCTCAAGAAAAACCAGCAGGAGTCTGATATCAGCAGAATTCTATACTCTGCTTTGAGACAACTGCCCCATTTAGGATTAAAGAGTTTTGCTACGATCAGAGATGTAATTTATTCCTCGACACTCAGCTGCGGTAAATCTGGTCCGTTCCTGCAGACCGAGGCCAAATTGTCATTTTTGTCACTCAATACATCCGAGATGTGCTGATAATGTCTGACTTCTGCTGGAGTCAAAGGCTGCTGGAGGTTCTCCAAATCTCCCAAACCGGCCTTTATTGACTAAATGAAGTGAGTAGCTCTGGAATGAATGTGGTCCATGGTACTTTCAGGAAGAAACAACCACTGGAGCAGAATGATGTCCCGCACTGCAAACCTTGCTGAGCTGTCAGATCTGCTCTCTGCATCACTACAGAGCACAGGAATGCAGTGCTCGGCACAGCAGCTTGTGGGTCAAACCCTCCTTGTCATCTGCAGTGGGACGTGCTGTGAGTGTTGGAACAGAGGGATCCATGCTCTTTAGGAAGGAGGGGCAGGGAAAACGAGGAGAGGGTGTCACCCCTATGTCAGTGACCAGCTGGAGTGCGTGGAGCTCTGCCTGGGGATGGATGAGGAGCCAATTTGAGTGTTCATGGGTCAGGATTAAAGGGAGGGTAAGGACAGGTGACATTATAGTGGGGGTCTGCTACAGGCCATCCAACCAGGATGACTGAGTGGATGAGACAATCTATAGACAGATAGGAGCAGCCTCACTCTCACAAGCCCTGGTCCTCATGGGGGACTTCAACCATCCTCGTACCTGTTGGAGGGACAACAAAGCAGGGCATAAGCAAGCCAAGAGGTTCCTGGAATGCATTGTTAATAACTTCCATCTCCAAGTGAAAGAGGAGCCAATGAGGAGAGGTGCTATGCCGGACCTTGTTCTCACCAACACAGAAGGGCTGGTGAGGAATGTGAAGCTCAAGGGCAGCCTGGGCTGCAGTGATCATGAAATAGTGGAGTTCAAGATCCTTAGAGCAGTGAGGAGGGCGCCCAGTAAATTCACTACCCTGGACTTCAGGAGAGCAGACTTTAGCCTCTTCAGGGATCTGCTTGGTAGAGTACCATGAGATAAAGCCCTTGAGGGAAGAGGAGTCCAAGAAAACTGGTTAATATTCAAGGTTCACCTCCTCCAAGCTCAGGGGCGATGCGCCTCAACAAAGAAGTCAGGCAAAAACACCAGGAGCCCTGCATGGATGAACAAGGAGCTCCTGGAAAACAGAAACAGGAGAACTGGTTACCCAGGATATGGAGAAGGCTGAGGTACTCAGTGACTTCTTTGTCTCAGTCTTCACTGGCAAGTGCTCAAGCCACACCACCCAAGTCGCAAAAGGCAAAGGCAGGGACTGGGAGAATGAAGAACCAAACACTGTAGGAGATCGTGTTCAAGACCATCTAAACAACCTGAAGGTGACCAGGTCCATGGGACCTGATGAGACACATCTGTGAGTCCTGAGGGAACTGGCAGATGAAGTTGCTAAGCCACTATCCATCATATCTGAGAAGTCTGGTGAAGTTCCCACTGATGGGAAAAGGGGAAGCATAATCCCCATTTTTAAAAAGGAAATAAGGAAGACCCAGAGAACTACAGGCCGGTCACTCTCACCTCTGTGCCTGGCAAGATCATGGAGCAGATCCTCCTGGAAACTATGCTAAGGCACATGGAAAACAAGGAGGTGATTGGTGACAGCCAATGTGTCTTCACTAAGGGCAAATCACACATGAAAATTTTGGTGGCCTTCTATGATGGGGTTATAGTGTTGGTGGACAAGGGAAGAGCAACTGATGTCATCTACCTGGACTTGTGCAAAGCCTTTGACACTGTCCTGCATGACATCCTTGTCTCTAAATTGGGTAGACACGGATTTGATGGATGAACCACTTTGTGGATGAGGAATTGGCTGGGTGGTCGCACCCAAAAAGTTGTGGTCAACGGTTCAGTGACCAAGTGGAGACCAGTGACGAGTGGCATTCTGCAGGGGTCAGTAATGGGACTGGTGTTGTTTAACATCTTTGCGGGAGACATGGACAGGGGGATGGAGTGCGCCCTTAGCAAGTTTGCCAATGACACCAAGCTGTGTGGTGTGGTTGACATGCTGGAGGGAAGGGATGCCACGTTCTCTGTAGCTCACAGTACGGCGACTGCACCAGCACAGCTCAAGGCAGTCTAAGACTGCGCTGTTGCAGTCCTACCCTCTTCAGACATGGCCATGTGATGAGCTAACCAAGACAGCGGATCAAGTTAAAATTAATCACTTCTTTCTGCAGGGCTATTTTTCAGCCAGAGCACCTCCCTGAGTGGCCACATCAGCACTGGCAGAAGAAAGAAAATGGAAATGTGTGACCAGGGATGGGAATGAAGATGGTACAGTGTCAGCCCCTAGCCTGCCTGAAGCTGCTGTTGAACGGCACTGGCAGCGAGGCAAATTGTTCCCATGCTGTTGGCAGACGTCAAATCTCATTATCCTGTGTGGGGAAGCAGGTAAGCTGAAAATCATCGGTGAGAAGATGATTTTTCCAATGGATTGCTGAAACCAACAGAACCCACACCCAAATAGGGCACATGCATTCCCAATGGCACTGCCAGAGCTGTCATGCGGACACAAGGCTTTTTACTTCTGAGAAAAATTAGAAATCCAAACATATGATCTACCCTCAGAAATATTTTGTTCTTGTTCATTAAAGTTATACACCAGGAATAAGTCAAGTTGACTCAGGTTTGTCATGTTTTTCAGCTTGAGGCAGTTCATGTTAACAGGTTTCTTTGAAGCAACACCAGATTAAAACACGTTTCTGAAACATGACCATGGAGCTGTACTCTAAATGGAAAATGACACATCTCTTGGGAAAGTGAGACACATGCCAAGTGCCACCTTTCCAACTGTGGCATGCGACTTAGATGTGCTGTGCAGCTGAACTGAGCATAGGTTGCACATCTTTTTTCAAGCGGCTGTCTTGCCATGTCTTAGGAAAATGTTGTATGGAGTCTTAAGAAGAGACTAGACAAGGACGCTGCACGAGGAAGCTTCTGTGATCATACCAACCACATATATAGTTTGCCAGTGAGGCAATCCACTGGTTGGGGTACGATCTGTCTCAGCTAAGAACAATACGGTTCTGGTGCAAAGGTGAGGCCCATGTGCAACAGCAGCAGAGTATGCACCTCGTGTTTGCACCAGAACAGCATTGCCCTTAGCTCAGGCAAACCAGACTGGAACGAGTGCTCCTGAATTAAGTGAGCCTGATGCTCCTCCAACAGGCTTGGCCGCTGCAGTGGTGCACACAGCATATGGGCTCCCTCCTGTGGCTCTCCTAAAACGTACCAGAGAAGGAGCACAGCTCGGAGTGCTGCAGTGGAGGAAGAGCCCACACAACCTGCTCTCTTTGGACCTGCTCTGAAGAGGGACAACCCCACAGACTCCCCAGCGTGCAGGGAAGGAGATCTCATCTCTGCTCTGCTCAGAGTGAAGAGACGCGCTGCTGTATGGACAATGGGATTAAGTTTATATGACATGCAAACGATTTTCAAACTTTTAATTCTCTGAGGAACAAAGTGGATTTTTTTCCTAATCCTTTCTACCTTTCAATCTTTTGGGTTTTTTTTAAGGAAACAGAAGAAATGCTATACAAAATCCACTTGTGTAAATAAAAAGAAGTTTCAAGAAGTCTTATAGCATCCAGCTAAACAGTCACAAATCAGGAAATAGCAGTGGATAATGCTGTATGTATAGACTTCACTCAGACTTTAAACCTCATTAAGTACAAGAGCCCGTACCAATTCTCACTGGACTTAATCATTAATGAAAGGATTTCCCGGTTAGCAAACTTGTCAGGAAGAAGTTGGTTTTCAAGACAAATTTCATTGTCTACTGGATATTAGTGACCTGCATCTCTTACTGATTTGACAATGCAGCCTTTGCAGAAACGGTGTCCACGTGGTGTCGGTAACTGTGAATCTTACACAGCTAAAGTCCTGCAGGCTTCCTCAGAGTGAATGGCTGTTAAAAACACTGAGTAGCCTTTGAAAATCTGGCCCATTAAGTCAACTGGACACATTATTACGCAGACATACCATAAACTGCATGGTTGCAAGCTGTGCAGTACAAGACATGCAAAGGTTTAGGGAAAATATGCTTGCACATGAAGGCCAACTACCTTGTAGTGCAATAGTAATAGTTTGTCGCTGTAACATTTTGATTGTATTTAACAAACTGAGATGCATATAAATTAGGGGTGCCCAAAACTGAAATGCCACAACTTGGTGACCACAAGATGTGTTAGAAATGTTTTTTGGGGAAATGTGTATGGAAAAAACTCTTTTTAAAAACTCAAATATCCACATATGTTTTCAAATGCAGATTTTTAAAGTAGCAGAAATCTGTTTTTAGAAAAAATATGATTTATCTGCAGGCTATTAACATACTCCTGAAGGATACCAGGTGAACGATGCACCTCAGTTAAAAGATCCATTTTCCATGATGTACTGAAAGGTATGCTTAGTCAGTGGCTGAGTTTTCAACATGCAGCTTGTACAAATTTTAATCCAAGGTTTTCTGCTTTTTCAAAGACATTTCTTCAAATATTTTCTATATATTGAGAGTGGTGAGTATCCCATCTTGTGCTTGCCAGAAATATGACTTAGACTTTACCACAGGAACTAATTTAAATATACCATTACTAAATCTGGCTTACCTGGAAGTCTGTAATCAGAGATAAAAAGCAAGCTTCACCTAAACATCTCTGCTGCTTGATTATCTTCTGAGTAGGTGCTTATACCTTTAAAGTAAACTGTCCTGTGAATGTGGCTGGGGTAGCAAAACCAGATTTGTTGTCAAGGCATAATAATAATGTCTGAAACAGTGTTGCAAATTCTCATAATTGAATATCAGTTCAAAATTCTACTCAGATTATAAGAAAAGCTCCAGCACTTCTTTCTATGTCTCATCATGCTTAGGGAAGCCCCTGCGGACTGTCTGCTTCCTCCACTTTCCCCTCTCCTGGGTGGAATAACCAGACACAACCCAAACAGGAGACTGGCACAGCTCTCTCCTCAGAGCAGAGAGGTTTAGTTTGGGGATCCTCTTCTGTTTTGATGAGGAGTGGTTATAAAGGAATCAGAGATGGAAGAATCTCACAATACCACTTTCACAGAAGGGCAATGGTCATCCCTTTCTTTCCATCTCTCACAAAACTGCCTTTCTGCTTCCCACACTTCATGAGACCTCTGGCCCGGGCAAGGGAAGAAATCCTGAAGAACCTGGGTGCGCTCCATCACCTGCTCTAAACTTAGAAGGGAGGAAAGAATTTGCTGCGGTTACCTCCATCTCAATCTCATTTTCTTTGCAGACAGGGACAAGAAACATATATAAACCTAGAGACAGAAGTTTCTGTTGGAGTTGTTGTGGTTGGGGAGAGGTAGAGAAAGAGATTTCACAAGAATTTGCAGAAGCTGCGAGCTCTAGACCTCCAGGTAACCACCCCTCCTGCCAGAAAACTTTCAGATTCCTCATCCTTTTAAATATTTCCCCATTAATTTAGTTGAATGAACTTATACTGCTTGATTGTATTTTACAGGATGAGAAAACCTTACTTTCAGGTGAATAAAGGTCTTTACTTATATAAGTTAAATATTTATGAATGTTTTAAACCTTGCAATTCTACTGTTAGGTTTCAATTAATTGCTGTCTAAACAAATCATAGCACCAGTGGCATCATGGCACCAACTATATAAATTATGAAGTTTACTTGACTGCAAATGTTTGGCAGAATAATTTAAAAGGGTCCACGAACTAAACAGGATATTTACAAGGATAAATTCAAATGCAAACACCATCGGTGGGCAGGATAAGGCTCAGATTTTGTCCCATCAAAGGAAAGCTACTGTTATGACAAGTAAAAATGTGAAACCCAAGTGGTTCTTGATGTGACGAAGGCCTCTAATTTCTGTCTGTAAGGGACAGTATAAGCTTCTCCACCTTGCACGTAATACCAATATGTCACAACTCTGACTGGAGGGGAACAACATGTTGGGTCATAAGCTTTCAGCGACACTCCTTTGCCAATACAGAAATCTGATCGTGCCTATGCAATTGGAATAGATGTTTCTGTGCAAAACTGGAAGGAAGAAGATGGAAAAAAAAACCAAACCAGCACAAACCAATAAATAAATCAACCAACCAAGGTAAGGGTCAACATACCCTGCTAGCAAATTATTTCACAGCTCTTAATATGGCTATGCATTTCTTCTGTTGCTTGTTACTACAGACCCAGGTAAGTGTGTTTTGCCTCTCCTCCCTCTCTGGCAGATGCTGGTGTGCCACACTGTGCAACCTGCCTGTTCTCCCTGAAGGTCCCTATGTGGAGTACTGTTGTCACGTCTCTGCTTGCGTATTTGATGTATCTGTGGCTTCACACGGAAAAATATATGTTTCAACCTGGTCACTCAAATGGACTCTGTTTCAACAGTTCAATTTTTTTCCCAGAACCTCTGCAAGAAAGAAAACTGGCTAAGGCTCAAACTTGGCAAAATGAAAGCAGTGTTTACTGCCGTTTAAAAGGAACAGTCTGAAGTTGGTACTTGTACTCCTTACTGAAGGTGTTCAGTGGACTTGATTATTTGCCTCTGCGGTTTTTAGTCTCAGATCCCCATTGACTATATCAGTATTCACACATTTGCAAGCTGAGAGAAAGTAGAAAATATTGCAAGGAGAACCTATCTTCTCCTGCTCATCAGCAAGTTGTGATCTCTCCAAGTCTTCCTCATGTTCTCAGAAAAAAAAAAGGTTCATAATCGCAGTACTGAAAGCTCTGAACTCATTCTCTGGTGGTCAGGAAGGTCCAAGAGCCTGTCCTCTCCTCCTCTGGCCAGCCATCATTGCAAAGGCTGGGTCTGCTGCTCCTGGTACTGGTTTCTCTGCTTCAGTGCTCAGAGCTGGTGACAGGTCCTGTCATTAGTGGGCTGCTGCTCAGTGAGTTTCTTTTCCCTGGTGATGGGCCAAAACCTGAGGCTGGGAGATTGCCAGGTTTGATGTCAGGCATATTTATTTCCTTTAGGATCCATTTGGTTTAGCTAGCTGTTTATCCAGGCTAAGGGGCAACTTCAGAGGATTTGTGGGACCAGCTCTGAAAGCAGTGTTTGGTCTCTAAGTTATTTATTGAAGTATTTGGCAGTGATGGCAGCAAGTGCGGAAGCAGCTGGAAGGTAATTGCCCACTTTTCCTTGTATGCCAAACAAGCTGGATTCTACCAGTTGGTTGCAAAACAAAGCAAACTTTCATACTAGATGCAAAAAAATACAGGGGTTTTCTTGCTGTTTGTCTGGAAAAAAATCCACCCCAAGTCTTTGTAAACCTTTACTAAGGCATTTCTATTCTGCACGTGCCTCTTCTCAAAGTCAGACAGGCTTGTTGGGTAACTGCTCCTCAGCATTTTTGCGCAGCTAACTTGTCTTCTATATGAATCCATATACTATGGCGGATTTCAGGCACCATAGCTGGATAAAATCTTCTCAGAGCCTCTGTACAACAGTATCAGTGTCTTTGCTTTATTTATATTACTTTTTCTCAGGTAGATTTCGGTTTGCTGCTTTGCTGTGATTGTACAAGCCAGTCTCAGTTTTGTGTTCCTGCCTGGCTCATTTTGTGTTAATGGCTGGCTTGGGGGATGAAAGGAGAGCAGTGCATTTTGTTTACCTTGACTTCAGTAAGGCTTTCAGCACCGTCTCCCACAGCATCCCCACAGAAGAAGTGAGGAAGCGGAATTCACAGAAGTGAGGTGGACTGCTGCACCGCCAGGCTCTGTGGGTTATCAGCAGCAGCATGAAGTCCAGCTAGAGGCCAGTTACTAGCAGTGTACCTCCTACTGTTCAATATCATTAATGACTTGGACGTTGTGACAGAGTGGACCCTCAGAAAGTTTGCAGATGATACAAGACTGGGAGGCATGGCTGGTACACCAGAAAGTAGTGCTGTCATCCAGAGGGACCTCAACAGGCTGGAGAAATGGGCTGACAGAAATCTCATTAAGTTCAACAAGGGGAAGTGTGAAGTCCTGCACCTGGGGAGGGACAACCCCATATACCAGTATACGCTGGGGGCCAAGCAACTGCAAAGCAGCTTGGCAGAAAAGTACCTGCTGGTCCTGGTGGACACCAAGTCAACCGTGAGGCAGCAGTGTGCCCTTGTGCCAAAGGTGGCCAACAGCCTCCTGGGCTGCATCAGGCAGTGTTGCCAGCAGGTCGAAGGAGGTAATCCTTCCCCTCTGCTCAGCCCTGGTGAGACACACCTGGAGTGCTGGGTCCAGTCCTGGGCTCCCCAGTGCAAGAGAGCCATGGACACAGTGGAGTGAACCCAGGGAAGGGGCATGAGGGGATGGGAATATGCCTGACAGAAGTTTGAAGAAATGTCTGGTTTTCCCTGTTTAGTTCTTTCTTATATGAAGTAAGCGTAAGGGAAGAGACAAATCTTCTGCAGGTTCTTCTACAGGCTGACAGGTCTCATTAGAGACTGGGAAGAGCAGTGACGCAGGCAGAGGCCCTGTAGGACTGTCAGCTCCCACACATCATCTGCCAGGGTGCCACCCAAGGGGAAAACATATCTGATCTCAATGCATGTGTACTCATTGAGAAGGACTTCTGTTTCTTCATGCAGTTAGCTCAGCTCAAAGTCTCACAGATACCCCAGATGCTTTTTGTACATGGATCTCAACTTTATTTTGCATAAGAAGAGCCAGTCTTTCATTACGCTATTACATACATTATTACATATATTTGATTACAATCACCGTTTATAACAACTAAGATTTCAGAATGTCAGTCTCCACAAACCAAACAGAAAGTAAAAAATGCAGTTAACTGCGCATTCAACAACCTGTGCAAAATGTGATTGATTTTATGTTTCGTCCATTTACAATTTTCAAAAAAGCCATTTATGTAACAGGAAATACCAATAAAGATATCTCCTACTTTTACTGAAACATACACCTGCAGCAAAAGACATCTACTACATCTACATTTTATACATATAATTCACGGCAAAGAACACTGTGTTTTGTTATGGAAAGACTAAGTATTGCAATGCAACTGTCCATTCTTTGCTGTGCATTTTGAGTGACTGCACTTCCACCATATCTGGGCTACAGACTGATGTAGTAGAGAATCTGGCCACAAATAAACAGTTAAAAAGCAAACAAAAAACCCAGCAAAACAAAAAAAATCAAACATGGTTGAACAGCAGAACAAAAGCGACTAACAGAAGTAAAGTAGGGTCTCTCAAAAGGTGGAATTTGTACACAAGAAGGAAAATAAAAGAAGAACAAACACAGGCAAGGCAAGTGTAAAGTCATGGGAAGGCCAAAAAAAAAAAAAAAAAAAGGTGTTGAGATGCGTTTTCTGCATCAGGAACTCAGTGCTCTGAGCTAAGGTACACAATATTTAAAATTCTATACAACATGATGCAAGTACCTACTACATATCACTGTTTTGAAAGGTCTGGGTCACACCATATTCCTTACATACATGCACACCCTAGGAAGAGTGGGGTTTCTTACATTTGATTTATATGTACATAACTCAGTTGGCTAGAAGCATGCCATTCATACTCGCAGCTACCCAAGAAAGCTCTTTGGAAAGTGTCATACCAACAGAAGAAGTTAAATACATTAAAAATTCTTCCAGTTAGTTCTTGTTATGGTTAGGTCTTACTTTTTATTCCCTGGCATTACTTATAATGGCATTAGCTTCAGACCACTAACAACATATTTGGGAAACCGTCTGTAAAAAAGAGGTGATGTTGACAGAAAACATTTTCACTTCCACAAAGGAGAGGAAAGCAACACAGCCTGGATTTTATATTTCAGAAAAACTGCTAGTAACATGGGGAGAAAAATCTGAACATTTTCACCAAATACAGTCTTGAAGCTTGGGGTGTCCTGTTAGTTCCACTGCTTTTCAACAGTTACGTTGTATAATGCAGCTACTACCGTAAAAGCAGTGAAAATATTTTATTACTTAAGCTTTTTTGTTAAGAATGTATTAGAATATTTACAGAAAGTATAAACAATGAAAATCTTGAAGAATGGTTTATTTAATGCAGCTTTACATTGCTGTGTAAAAAGAATAATTGTATAGTTTACACATACACGATGTAAATTACTATGGAAACCAGATGTAGCTTACACTACAAGGTGCCTTGTAACTCATCTCTGCTGAGCAATAAATCCCCCCCTTTTCTTCTTGGCAAAACTTTGAGAAACTTTACTGCTGTTCTCTATCAGCAGATACAACAGATGGCGGGCACATGCCTGCTTTACTAAGAAAGTGGGATCTCTACAGCAATACTTTGATCCCTGGTGGCATGTCTACAACACTGAGATGCAAAATACCACAGCTGAGCAGAATCTAAATATTAAAGGTTTGGAGCTGTGCTCTTGATATGAGAACCCCCTGTCCGAAAATCATGCTCAGAGTATATAAACATCTTCACATTCCACATGGAAATTTTGGTACAGAGGTCAGAAAACAAAGCATTTCCTCTGTTTGGTGACATGAAACCGCAGTGGAGGTACTACTGTAAATCCCAGGAGTGTGACTTTAGGCGACTGCCTTGACCCAACTTCCAGAACAGTCATACTTTTATTGGGAAAAAAACCCTAAGTTGTGAGTATGAGACATGTTTTAAGCTGAAAAGCATCACTGTAATCACTGGGTATGAATAAGATATTTACAAAAAGTTCAGCAGTTTTTCTGAAGAAAAGTTTCTTTTGAAGAATTACATGTTTTGAAATCCACTGGTTTTTGTTTCCTTCAGTTTACCAGGGAAATATTGATGTTTGAATGGAGCACCTTATTGCATCAATAATGCCTTAAAATTGGTAGTCGGTTAGTTCTCCTCTGGGCAACGGAACAAAACTTCTTCTGGCATAGATGGATATTCCATTTTATCTTCATGGTCAGGCTACACCTTAGCAATATAAGGTAATTCCAGATAAATCAATTGAACTATTTGGGGTTGATGGTCACATTGCTGAGATCAGAACTAGCTTCCAGGAGCTATAAGTACATACTGTTCCTAAGCTCAACTTTACAATATAGAAATGATGCTAGAAAATGCACTGATGACATATATCCCCTCTTCTTAATAGGTGGCCATCTTTTTGCTTTACTCAAGGTTATAATAACTCTTCAATCACAAGTATCCCAGCCTTTTCAGTAGGGACAGGTTCAATCGCCTCTTTCATGGGTCCCAAGGACTACATGTTGGGATGCCCCCTTATCTCCCGACACTTGCGCTCTTGTGACCAGAAGCACTCCCAGACCAAAGATCTTTCCCCAGCACTTGATCTCCTTGTACACACACACATGCACGTCTCCTGTCGCAGGGCAGAACCACCACTGCCACATCACAGAACAGCATGCACCCAGCAGCACAAGACTGGATATAACTTTAGCATGCAATATACACACGACACTGACACACCATGAGATACATACATGCATCCTCCAGTCATCTAGGCCACATCCCATGCATGCACCAGCACAGGACTGAGTATTCAGATGTCACATCATGGGCATGCATTCAACCGTGCAACAGGAGAGGAGCTGCGGAGTACTCATGACAGTTGGGAGTAGGAAGCAAGCTGTTACAAGAATTCACTTCACCTCAAATACTTTTCTTGTGTCTGAAAGGAAGAAAGCAGTCTGGGCAGGTTGTGGCCCAGGCCATTTGTTTTTGTGGATCAAACCAGCGACTGCTACAGAACAAAAATTCGAATTTGCTTTTTGTTTTATTTTTTGTTTGTTTTGGGTTTTTTTTTTTCCATCTTCTGTCTACTAAATCAACCTGTCTGCTGCTCTGCCACTGAGTACTTGTCTCCTCTGCACTGGTCAACCTTTTTTTGATATGGTTCTTTCCCATCAATACTCACTCACATGTGAACTTTATTGCTGCCAGAAGTCCCACTGAAAGTTAAGCATATTAGTGTTTGGGGATTTGGAGCTTAAATACCTGTCATAAGTAAATGCTGTAGAGATTATGTTAATCACTGCAATCTCTGGTACCTTCCACGGGTGATACAGTGAAACATGCTGCAGCATTAGTTAGTATAACAGGGTCTGTTCCTCTCTCATTGGGAACTCTTTCAGTGCAATCTTCCCCAGAGGACAAGAGCTCTAAAAGTCATTATTCTTTATTTTGCAAAAAACATACAGACCAAGAGCAAGAAGCACACCAGTGAGTTCTAGTGGTTACACAGATGCCTACTGTATGCTATATATCGTCACTCCTTGCTCTTCTTGACTTTACCAGAAAAGCAAGCATTCAGCATCTTCAGACTCTTAAATTTTGGGTTTCCCCTACTATTTCCTAATAATTAATTAGGACTACTGGACTAAGGACTAAAAGCAACTAATGCTTTTCTTTGGTTAATGTTTTCCGGTGTAAATGGCTTTGTTTGTTCACTATATAAAATCTTTTCCACATAAAATGCATCCAGGGGACAAAGGCCACTATATTAGAAATGTAACATCTAAACATAGTGGGCTTTTACCACTTCAGTTTACACAGAATAGAGGTATAATCTAGTCCTTAAAATGTTCCTTTTAAGAGACAATTCTGAACTAGAATATAGACATATGCAGCTGTGCAGGACTGAGAAGTATTGCCACTCCCTGGGTTGGATTATTTACTCACCTACAACTTGGATCATTGTTTATCCCAGGAGCAGGTAGATAGAATCTACCTGTAGGATATTTATACCCACTTTCCACAGGTGTAAACATGGCAGGAGAGACTTAGCCCTGCCCTGCTGGAGATCCCAGGTGTGGTGAGTTGACCTTGCCTGGCATCCAGGAACCCATCCAGCCACTCTCTCATTTCCCTGTCTTGTTGCTATTAGGGCTGGGAACCATGTAATGACACAGACAGGATCTCCTGTACCTGCTCAGGAGAAGTCTTATATCTATAGACCCAAAAGGGGTCTCACTACTGCTAAAGGCTGTTGCATATACTACTGACAGCCTCCAAAAATTGGAGCCCTAGAGAAACATCTTCAGATCTCTGGTGGGATATAAGGGTAAGAGGTCCATAGGGCACAAGATACAAGACTTGCAGTGAAAATTATTTCGGTTTTAGCAAACAGGAGACAATGGCATGTTAGTTAATGGTTGTTTTACAGAAAGCAGTCTACAGCTTCAATATACTGAATGCCTTTCTTCTTTCAAAAAGTACTAGTATTGTTTTCCTCTTCTTTTCCTTCTTCCTTTCTTGCCTCTCTTCTCCCATTTCCTCTTGTCTCCCCTTTCCTCTTCTTCTCCCCACCTTCTCCTTCCCCTTCCAACTTCCCCTTCCCTGACTCAGGAAATTCCCAGACAAGAGCATTCTATTCTGCCAGACTAAAGGTAGCAAGTATTTAGTACTTTCCTGGACTTCTCAGTGGAAACTTCTAAGAACCTGTATACTTAAAACGAAAACAGAACACTGAAAAAAACTGTTAAAATTTACTCATTTCTTCCCCTCATAAAATATCAGAAATTCTGTGAAAAAGAAACTCTGTTCTCTTGCCACAAATAACTTTCATCCTGCTCTATTTGCAACACTACCATGGACATTGTTCAGTTAAGACACATAGAAAAGGTATGCCAATGATGTTGTTGCCTTATGGGCTACAGAAGAAATACTCATACTTTTTCCTGTCCCTTCTCATCAGGAAAAGGGCCAGGTGGCACAGGGACAGTAAGGGCCCTGGTTTCCACGGAGGATGACAAGAACTGTGGGTAACAAGCAGCTGTACTCACCTCTAAGGTTTGCAAAACCCAACAGGACTATTTGTGCTACCAAGAAGCAGACATTTTGGCTAGGACATTAAGTATGTCCATTTTTTCCCTGAACTCCTAAAATACCAGAGGGTCAAAACTCCTTCCTTAGCTTAGGCTGCTGGTTGAAATCCTGCTCTTCATCTCCAAGACTGGAGTGCCAGTGTTTATATTGACTGTACACACAGATGAACTTGTAAGGAGTAGCTAGATGGGATTATAAAATCTCCAGTGCAGAGTCTCCCAGTCTTAACACTTGTTTGACCCATAAATATCTGAAAGTTAACTCACCGTTCTATGAAAACAGTAGTGCAATGATGTTAATGTACCCATTTAGGTGTTTCACTTACTAAATATGTTTTGCTTAACAGGAATTCAGCAAAGAGGAGGAATAATGCATTAAACAGCTTTGCCAGTGCTTGGAAGGGATTTTGTCCTGCAAGTTGCATTTAAGTTGTCTTTAAGCCTGTGACTCTTCTCACTGAAATCTGTGCTAGAATCATCTTTTCCTAATGAGCTGCAAAGGAGGTAGAAGAGAGCACAAGAAAGAATGACAAGAGAAGAGGTACAGAGTTCAGCCTAACATCCTTTCCAAAAAGAGGTAGTTTTATCATGGACAACAAATGAAGCTGGCAGAGAAAAGTAGGGTGAAATACCCAAAGCATGAAAGTCCCAAAACACAGTAATTATTTCTAGGTATTTAAATGCCAGGCCTTAGAAAACAAAGTTGTTTTCTCTGAAAAGCTGGACTGGAACACCGAAGACCTTGAACAAGTCACTTAGCCTTTGTAAGTTTTGTCTCTCCACATTCCCCTCCCTCTCTAAAAGAAGATGTAAAGTGTTTCCTAAACTTAAAGACTTTGTGAGGATGGCAAAAATTACAAGTGCCTCAGACAACACCTCAAAGCCAAACAAGTGTTGCAGTTTAAACCAACCAAAACCACGATCAAGTTTGCGAAGCTGCAATTAGCTGAATTATGCAACCAATCTTCACTGGATAGCTGAAGGTAAATACTGTTTCATCTTTACCAAGCTCTTTATTGTACAAAGGCAATGTTCATCATTGTAGAAATGAATTAACTTTATCCACCATCTTTATGTTACAGTGGGTTTTTTTTCTGTATCCATGATGACATATGGTAACACGTTTAAGCTTTATGCAAATTTAAGATTATGTTGTCAGTGTGTCAAATCCTGCATATGTTTCTTCATGAAAATATGTCACACATTCCTATCTTTTCGAGAAAAGAATCCAAAGGGATTCAATACACTGCAGATTTACACGGTCTTGCAAGTAAACTTGGTAAAATTAACTCTAAAGAAGAAAATTATTATTTATCAGAACTATTGTGCTGCATTTATCAGAACATGCATGAGGTGTGCACACTTAGGAAATAGAGATTGACGAATAACCTGTAGTATACATACACAAGCTAAAGAAAGCTGAAAGAAAATTGCATCCATGTAACTGCCGTCAGGTACAATTTTATTAAAAGGCAACGGACGTCTTCCTCGTGAGCTCTGGCTGTCTGCTCACGCCCACCCAGCCCGCCGGCTCCTCCAGTGCCCGGACACCGGCTCCCCCACGCACCCTACAGCCCCACCTTCAAACGCACTTTCCCAGTGATCCGGCCGCGGGGCCCCCACCTCCGCCCTCCGCTCCCGCGTTGCCGCTGCCCGCGCCCGGGACCCCGCGGGGGAAGGTGCTGCCCAAGCGCGTCCGGCGAGGGGGCGCGACGGCAGGCGACCCGCACCCGGGGCCCCCCTGGCACGCCTCGGAGGGGGTTTCCTCAACTATTCCAAAGCCAAACCACCTGCCTGGGTTTAAAGAGCCGCCGCGGCCCCGTCCCTGCACCTACCCGTCCCGTTGCCTGCCAGGTGAAGTTCATGGCGTGGATACCCACGGGGATGGCGGGCATCCTCTGCTGCGCCTTCCTGAAGTCGTGGGTGAACGGGGCCATCTTCCCCTCAGACACGATCAGAATGTCCTCCTCGAAGCCTGCGAAAGCCAAACGGGCGCGATGGGGGGCAGCCCCACCGAGCTCCGCCGGGCCGCTCTCCCTCCCGCCCGCCGCTCGGCCGCCCCCTCAGCGGCAGCCGGCCGCGGGGAGCGGCTCCGCTTACCGATGAGGACCCGCGCTTGGTGGGCGTCGATCCACATGTAGAGCGTGTCGGGCTGCCGCGGCGCGGCCCGCAGGCTGCAGAGGCTGAGCGCTCCGCAGAGCAGCGCGGCACACAGCCGCCCCGCCGGGGCCATGCTCCGCACACCGCCCGTCGCGCCCGGGGCTCCCGGTGCCGCCGCCGCTCCGGCCGCGCCTGCCCTCTGCCG
>WKFP01013794.1:47953-65366 GCA_011057875.1 Pterocles orientalis | reverse complement strand
CGGGGAGCAAGGGTGAGGACAGGCTGAGAGAGTTGGGGCTGTTCAGCCTGGAGAAAAGAAGGCTCCAGGGAGACCTTAGAGCCGCCTTCCTGTACTTAAAAGGGGGCTACAGGAGAGATGGGGAGGCTCTCTTTATCAGGGAGCGTAGTGATAGGACAAGGTGTAGTAGTTTTAAGCTGAATGGGATATTATGAAGAAATGTTTTACTGTGAGGGTGGTGAGGCACTGGAACAGGTTGCCCAGGGAAGTTGTGGATGCCCCATCCCTGGAGGTGTTCAAGGCCAGGCTGGATGGGGCTTTGAGCAACCTGGGCTAGTGGAGAGTGTCCCTGCCCATGGCAGGGGGGTTGGAACTCGATGATCTTTAAGGTCCCTTCCAACCCAATTCTATGGTGCTATGATAAGGAGCTTGGTGCTTGCAAACTCCCTCAGGCATGCTCCTTCCCCTGGCGTGGAGGGCAGCTGCACAACGGTGGTGCAACGTGTAGCTATGGTGCAGCTAGGCAGCCAGCCCTCTGCTTCCCTGGGCTCCAGGTGGCAACCCATTCCTGTGCCAACTGCCGGAATATGATGTGGACCCACACCTCCTCTCTCAGGGGAGATGTGTCACAGGGTCGCTGTGTTTGGCACATGCTGTCTGTCCCTGCTCCTCTCCCAGTGTTCACCCTACAGGGTCACTATCGGCGATCAAGATGGCACCACAAAAGCATCGTTTAAGAAACTCATGTCTGCATGAAGAAACTAAGTTTGTACGTAGCAGTCACTTGGTACACGCAATGTTTGAGCTAGGGGTTGGGGAAGCATCACTGAAACGGGACATGGGTGCAGTTGGGGAGGGGCTCCCAGTGGGAGCCAGTAAAGCTGGGCAAGGGGCCCCGCCACACTGGGAGGTCAAGCTACCGAGCAAGCCATCAGCTGGATGATGCAGCAGGGACAGCTCTTCCCAGCTCTAGGGAACTGCGTGGTGAAGGTGACAATGTGCTAAAGAGAGAAAAGGCTTTCACCTTGCAGTTGTCCAAAAGTCTAAAGAGTGGAGGCTCTGAAAAACACAGAAAAGTTGCCATTTACACAGAAATTAGAACCAACTCAATACAGAAACTTAGTAAAGCTGAAAGAATTTTCTGTTTAAAAAGTTATTTAAACAGAATCATGCATTTTAAAGGAAAAAAATATTGTTTCTAAATTTTCTGGATTCTTTCATAAGGGAAAAAAAAAAAGTTTTTTTTTAAAAAAAACCCTAAAACTAAGGATAGACAAAGTTTGAGTAAAACCACCAAGTCTCTGTCTGTAATGTTCTGGAGGGAGCTGGAGGGTATTTTCTGCCTGTGAGTGCTGCCTCGGATGCTGCCGTGCTCCATCCCATCTTGTTAGGGTGACTGCAAAAGTTACCTCTGGATTAACTGACTTCAGGTCATGGGAAACAACATAAAGTTGGTCTTGCTTTTCCAGACAGACCTATTCAAGTGGAGTTTGCCGTGTCAGCTTACACATGGGGAAAAGGTACTGACTTGTGTTATTATTTTTCTTTTTCATGTCTAAAGAATATAGCCAAACTGGTAATGGCGATTTTTTTTTTTAATGAAAAAGGTTTATGGTCCAACACATGAAATACCTTTGCTCTCACACTGAAGTTCTCTACTGTGAGTTTTCCTACATCTCATTCTGAGGAATCTTCTGCTGCTGTCAAGCGATCACTTCACTAATCCCATATGGCTGTTCCTGTCCTGTAGTAGGTACCTCTCCCGCATTTCTGTCGTTCAATCTGCTAAGGATTTCATTGTCAAATTTCCCTGAACAGCATGCACACATAGCAGAGAGAAACATGCATTCTTACATATTGTGTGTATGTCTATATATATGTCTACCTTCATAAATAACCTGTAATTATGAAGCAGAACATTAAAACGACATGTCTACATTTTCTGTGTACAACTCCACGTTGTACACATGGGGAGCTGGGACACGGGGAGGAAGTTACTTGCCCAAGTTTACCAGACGAACATTTGTGGGCAAAGGTAGGCTGGAATACAGTTCTACTAAATCCTCAGGTAGTTCCCTAGTAATCTGCCCAAGCTCGAAAAGCTGAGGCTCCAAAATCTGGAGTCAGTGCATGTACTCTAACAGAAATGCCCCACCTCTAGATGCTTATTAGATAAGGGTGCTTCTTTACTATTTTTTATTATTTTTATTATTTTTTTTAATTTATTGTCATTTATTTTGTGTAAAATGCAGTTTATCACACACACGCACCTGTGCTTGTCCCTAAGGGACTATACACACGGTGACAAGGACAGCTGTGGGGGAGGTTGCTCTCGAACCCACGCTGCCCGCCCCCTGCGAGCCCGGGGCCGGCGCCTGCGCCCCGTCCCGCCCGCTCCGGGAGCGCTCCGGGCTGGGGGGCAAGGGGGACCCGGGAGACCGCCGGTGCGAGGCCGCCCCCTGCCGGCCGCACCCGCCCCCTGCAAGCCCCCGGGCCGGGCGGGGAGAGCTGCTCTCTGCAGCGGGGGCTGTGCGGGAGCGGCTCTCCGCTGCTCCCTCCGCACCCCCCGCTCCTGCAGCGTGATGGGGGGGTTCATCCGGCAGGCTGGGCTGTCAGGGAGCCACTTGGATAATCTGAGAAAGAAGCAGGGAGAGTAACTTTCAGTAGATGTTCAACAAAATCCATGCCGATAAAGATATGTCGTGGAGATTTGAGGTAGCTATAAGAAAACAGCTATTTTGGAAATTTACTACTAATATATTTTATTTTAGAAAGTAGAATATTTCGATTTTAAGAGTAAAATTAATTTTTCTTAGCTTCAAAATATACAAGCAATTTTAAGTTTGCAACTAAAGAGAACAGTAGTGGGGGAAAATAATATCTGAACTATAAAGCTTTTATAAAGAGGTTAAAATGGGACCTTAATATAGGTAAGAATTTTGTATATTCTAATATAAATTTTACATTGTTATTTATCATTTAAAGGGACCTAGATCTAGCAAAGCAAGGGAATTTAATTGACAAATAATAACCCTGGAACATCATTTCGGAAATGGTGACAGTACAATATCAAGGCTCCTGAGTAAAAATTGAAGCAGCGATCAGCTTACTTTCTGCAGAAATAAGTAGTAAGTACTGACTGAAATATCATTCAGTGGGTATGTATTTGTTTCTACAGACTATCCTAGCCCATACACACCTCTGTACACTTGCACGCCATGTGTCTCTTCCCCAGCTACATCTACCAAGGCTTAGGTCAACCCTGTGTCAGTGCTGAGACCGGCCCATTGCACTGCAGTGTCTGTTCTCTGGAGGTTCTCTCTACTGTAGGATTGTATCACCATGAGATTCACTGAGGATCTGGATTGCAAGGCTTGTGGTCATGCTGTCTGCTTGCATCCAATGTGAAAATCTAGGTAAAAGCTTGTCACATTTCTTCTAGAAAAGTATTTCTTTGAATAAATAGATGGATGGTTTGAATGACAATTTATCTGACATCCAAGTCACTGCCTGATGCCCTTTGATCACCAGTTATGAGTAATATGAAGAGAGAGGCAAAAGTCCTAAATAATAACAGTAATGGGCATAAGTATGGTCTGAGGTGGTAATTTTCATCCCAAAGGTTACACACACTGCTTTCCCTCAGGTGTACAGAAATAGTAAATATTTATTTGTTTCTTTGTGGTGAACAGTGGTAGATAATAAGTAAAATCTGCACAATTTAAATAAGGAGAAAGCTGCCAAATGGCAGTGGGATTTTCAGAAGTGCTCAGCCTTCACTGGGTTTGTTAACTAAAGTGAAACACACAATTCCTGCCAGTTTCAGCAGAAACAAAGTGGGAATTAGAGCACCTTAAATTCTTTCTGGTTAGGCAAAACCAACCAACATTAAGAGTTGGCAAGGGGGAAAAAAAAGTCATAGAACTATTTTTATTAGAAAAATCAGTTTTGCTGGAATTGGAATATGTTGAAGTTTCTGAAATTTGAAATGGGAAATCAAAGACTCCACTTCAAATTCTTCTGAATTTAACATTCCAGTTATTTACTTTAGAACATAGTCTATACTGTAGTACTAAAAACTATGTTAAAGCAGCACTCTGAAGGTTATGACATCATGTACCCTAGAGGTGGAAGAGGTCTTCTGTTGCATATCGCCTAGGATACAGTTCATTATCCACTCTGTTTCTTTTTTTACAATATTCCAGAATCATCCATTGGATAGCATGGAATTGATCTGGCTTTAAAACCAGGTTTGGTGTGAAGAAGACAATTCTTTTTAGAGCTGTTGCCTCATTTGTTGCTGAAGTTAAAAAGTTTAAAAGCAAATGAGACAGGAGTTCGCAGAAGTAAAAATTATCACATTGCTAAAGAAGTTAGAGAGAGATGTCCTTGTCCTTGTTTCCGTCACACTCCTATGTGGCATTTGGCAAGTTACTTCACTCTTTTTCCCAGGTAGTCACCAATTTTTGTTCTTCACTTCTGGGTGCCTGACATCAGACCTTCAGTCTTTTCTGCAGAATCCCAGAATCTAGGCAGGTAACCCCAGAGGTGGTGCAAAAATATAGAATTCTGTCTTTAAAAAAAAGAATAGCATAGCAGAGAAGATCAGGGCCAGGTGACGCAGAGTTTGGAGAAAATGAAGAATCGAGTAGGTGGGTTTTTGTTTTCGGTAACTATATTGTTAGCTACCACATTACAATGCATGAACATGTGTTACATGCACAAACTTCATTCTGTGAGTTTTAAAAGTTTATGAATCACTGAATTTTCAATTTTTTAAATGCTGGCTTTTTTTATAACTTCTGTGCCATTTCTCAGCTTTAAAAAAAAAACAACAGATCTGACCTTTAAAACTGCAGTAGCAACAACACACTGCTGTAATTTAATTTTTTTTTATTTTAATTTTTGTTATTTTAATAGCTTGTAGTAAATTTAGACTTTAATGGTTTCACTTTAAAAGGAACAGTGCCCACTAACTATTTCATCAATTAATTGCAAAGTGGATCATTGCTATTAGCCTGAAGGCATCTGTTCCCAGCTCTTTCTTCTGGTGATGTGACTTCTAACTTTGCTTCAAGTTGCAAATTCCACTTCTGAAACTGATTTGGTGTTTGAGAGATGTGAATACTCATTTTAAAACTATCAGACCAAAGTAATTTTTAAACAAAGTAGACCTTTTGTTTTCAGTTTTATTTAATTTTTAAAAATCATATATATGTAAGTGTATTTTTAATTGTTTCAGTTTTTCCTTGAAAATTATATACATAACGAAAATTTTATGTCCTTAAACAACTGAAAAACCTTTCCTATTTATAAGATTAGCAATTGGACTCAAAAGTCAATTTATCCAAGTTGCATTGAAGTACTTAGCTGTGAAATATTCTTGGGAATGATTAAAGGAAAACTTTGTATTGAAATATGTCTATAAAAATTATTTTCCTTTTATTCCTTGCATTTATGAAAATGCTGTAGCACTTTTTAGTGAATGAGGAGAACTCTACTGCCTCACCAAGGTACTTTGTGAGGTGCTATGCTTTGAGAGAGGATGGAGCATTGCCTAGAAATGACACCCTGAGCTTAGGTGGGTGGTCCAGGATCTGGTGGCCCACACTGGTTCTTCTGCAGGAGAAGTAAAAATCCTGTTTAATTGTGTCATTCTGTTTACTACGGTGAATTTCTGGGGTGATACAAAGGGCAGCTATTTGCCCTACTTTCTCAGGAACAATGCTCACCCTGGGGATGATGCCCGGACTCAGGACTGGAGCCCAGCACTGCCCACAGCCCGGATGCCAGCCAGCAGCACGAAGAGAGGCGTGGAAGGCTGCTGGGAAGCTGTCAGGCTGCTTTGGGCACTGGTTTTAGCTATCCTCAGACACAACGAATTTCAGAGTCTAACTGGCCAATCTGGGGATAAAGGCGAAATCTTCTCCCAGATTATAATCCCCTTGTTTTATTTTCTGTGAACATTCCTCTGTTTTGCAGACTGAGGAAACCCTTATCCTTCCACTTGTCTCTTCCCTACAGTGCACATCCTTGCTTTCTATCAGATCTCTTCCCTGTTCTTGGTCGTTATTTTTTCCCTTCTCTGGTTACCTGCTACCTTCAGGATACTCTTTTCAGAGACAGGTTGGCAAGTGCTGTTGGCAGGATTCCAGCTGGGGCCACACCACTGATTTCTTTTGAGAGCATTGTTTTATTCTTTAGCTTGGTTTCCTATGGAAACAACATCTACGCAATTACAATGTCTGTGTACTTATTAGTTGATTTCTACCAATTTTGACAGATAAGTATAGGTTTCAAAGCATATTTAGTATCTTATTGCAAGTAGTTTGTAGTAGAGCAGAAAAAAGACATCCTCTAAATGTCCTGTTTGTGACAAAGTGCAGTCTGTCCTCATGCATTATTACATATCTGAGAATTACAGGGAAAAGAGACCTTTTCCCCAAATGTCCCCAAATGCAGAGGAAACTTCAGCTGAAGATCACACCTTCTGAGATAGAAAATCAATCAGTCATGAGATACAAACTGCAGCAATCCAGTCTATGTAAGATTCAGGACCATCTGAGATTGCTAATACTGTTCATTATCCCACTTCTGCATAAACTAACTCTCGTTTAGCTCTTTTTTCGACAGTCTCAGTTGCTTACATCTGTTTGGGACGAATCTTAGAACTTATGAAGAGGTACTAGGATTTTTTTTTTTCCGCTCTAGTGGATATTATTTTACACTAAGCAACACTGAATTTAGTGGGGTTTTAGAGAGATAACTAGAAGATCTTAGCATGAATAACAGCTGACCGAAATTCATCCTTTACAAAATTATTCTTATATTGTACCAACAAAACAACATCAGCTTCAAGGAATTTAACATCTACATCTATTGGAGGAGATAATGGGCAGATTTGATAAATACTGCTCACGGAAAAGGAATTAAATACATGAGAGCTGTATGATTTGTTGCTGAATGTGGCTGCCCACAAAGCCTTTGATTTGTATGTCATACACTGGAGATTAAAAGCTCAAATTCTGTGACTGTGGGATCATGCAAGCTTCTTTGATAACTGATCAAGTGGTCTGTGACTTGCTTAGCAAGAAAGCTTTAAGCGTTTACAGAATCAAAGTTAAAACTAAACATATCATTACAGTTTCTCAGGGAAATAATAAAAAAGCACATCAAAATCTTTTAGGAACATTATAGGAAAACTATAACAAATGACTGAAAAGACCATCAGAGTGACAGTGCCTTAGGAGCAGAAAGACAAAATTAATATTGTCCATCTCGTGGTGGGGAGGAATATAGATGGAAGGGATTATGGATGCCATAGCATGAAATAATGCCTCACATATGGTAAAGAATATGTGAATTGTAAAGTGGGAAAAAAATCACTTTGAGCCATATGTTCCCCTCTGGCATAAAAATGCATCGGAGCACAAAATAATCCAAAAATCATGTGATTTTTGAAGCACAGCCACTCAATTGTGTTCTCCTGCTGCCTTTGTACACTACGCAGGGCAAGATCCAGACATGCTCTATGAGAAGCAACACAATACTTTGAACAGTGCTAAAGAAAGGGGAGTATGGCCCCATTCATGTCCCAGTTCAAACCTTCCTCATGCTGGAACTGGCAAGGGAACCGAGGAACAAGGGTGGGTAAGGCCAGGCTCCTGGTACTCAGTTCAGAGTTTTGATAGAATATGAGTCAGGCACATGGGATGACATCCTAGCCTAAATAAAGTCAGTGGTAAAACTGCTGTTGTCCTAACAGGGCCAGAATTTCTGTCTCTTTATAATATCTTTAATGCCTCCATATTCCTGGAATGACTGTGCAGCTGCTACTGAAGCATTGCTCTGGACCCCTGTGCTCTGCCGTACCGCACAGCTCTTCCAACAGCATCAGGACATATGACAGGACATCAAGTAGTTTCATGTTCAGAGCAGGACTGTCTGGACCCTGCATTTCATTCATGTGGATCTGAGGTGGTGTTAGGAGTATGGCACTGTGGGGAGCTGCTCATTTGTCAGCTCTTTCCTTCCTTTCACTATTTTTTTGTTTTTAGTGGAGTCTATTGGCTGTGTTCTTACAGAAAAGGGCATAAAGTTACTTTTCTCCTTGTAGGAAAACCCCTTGAATTCCTTAGTTTTGTTCCTTCCTTTCCATGCAGCCAGAGAGATGGAAGCCTACACACAGGAATCCTGGAAGGTGTGCTTTGTATGAGCTCCTTTCAAAATCCACATGTTAGCAGAAGACAGGGCATGCAGCAGTTCTGCTTAAACGGGAAGCAGGCAAAGGTATAATGACACATCCCGATACCAGGGAAGCCATGTAACACAACATCATTTAGAAATAAGTGAAGTATAATGAGCTATAAATAAAGCTAGACAGAGGAAAAAAAACACACTGAGGTGATCTGAAGCAACAGAATCCTGAAACTATACCCTGAAACTAATGAACTTACAATTAGGGTGTCTTACATACTCTAATTGTGGAATATTCTTCCCTATCAAATTATTTTCTACCACAAAAGTTTTAATTTCTCTGTTCCCTGGGCATTCAAGTTGCAGTTTCTGTTTTCTAACTGATAATGTATCTTATACATATTAAGCCTAATTTCTTGCACACGAGGGAATAAAATCTTTGTTGACTTTCAGCTGCCTCAGCACAGGGCAGACCAAGAGGTGTGTTTTGCATGGGAGGGAGTACCTAGAATCAAAACATCTGGATTGAGGGCAAAGGCTTTTCAGTCCCTTTAGTAATGAAGAGTAAAGGAGCTGAGGAACTGAGTGCTGAGGGTTATAATCCTGGATATGCAGGGAAGAAAGCTGAGCGAAGAAATGCAGTAACAGATGTAGAAGGACAGGGTGTTGGCAAATTCAAAAACTAGGAGAGGATCCAATCAGAATATGACATGCCTGGCATTAAATAAAGTAATTACAAACCTTTTTAATTGCATTAAAGCTCTTCCATATTTACCCAATGACACCTCTGAAAATTATCAAATTAAAATTGGGTATTCTGAGAAAGTGAGAGACTTCTTTATCTCTGCAGAAGGTTAGTGCTGCCTTTTTACTGAAAGCAGTAGGCATTCCAGAGGACTTCTGGGTTTGTGCCTATTGCAAGTAGTGACAGTGGGTGCCTGAATGACATATAAGAGGACTATGCTGCTTTGAGAGCTCAACACTGGGATTTCTCTTTGTCATATGAATTCCTGGAGAAGGAGGTCAATTCAATATCCAGGAACTAGAAATATTTTCACACAAGTGGCAGGTTGTAGAGAACAAGCAAGAGCCTTTTTGGTTCTACTACACAGGCAGCACTTGAAGCACAACGAGTAGAACAACCTCATAGCATGTTTGTTAATAGATTAATGTTCTTTGCACACAGCATGCTTTCAAATTGCATCATTCATGTAGTACTGACTACTCCACAGTGAGTACCAACCAGGTGAAGCAGAGTGGGTGTGCTAAGACATATAAATCCAATGCAGAAACCCACAGAAGCAAGAGATTGAGTGAGGGGAGTGATGGAGTATCTGGAATTTGTATGTACCCTCAGTGATCCATCCATTACATAAGTCACAGCACTACAGCACTACCAGATGTCAAAAGGAGAAGAAATAATGTGAGATTATGGAAAAGTTGAAAGTAAAACACGAATTTTGAGAGCAACAGATGGATAATGAGAGCTCTAAAATGTATACATTATCTACAACATGTATTTAGAGACTTTTGTCTGGCATGAGTTCTTCAGAAAGGTCTAATGACAACTGCAGATAGATTTAAAAGGGCCCAGAGTTCCACCGTATACAGAATGAATGAGGGAACTCGTACATCCACCACAACGTCAATATGAATGTTGTAAAACGATACAAAAAAAATGCTAAACTGTGCATAGTAAAGTATTTCCTAGGGGAAGGAGCAAGGAGTAATAGGTCCTAAAGCATGGCTTCAGTAAATGATAATTTAAATGGGAAATGCTCCGGAGAGTCAGTAAAAAAGCCATGGAAAGCAAAGATATGTTATAAAAGAAAGCTAAAACCAAATTACAAGGCAGTGATATAAAATAAATGTCATAGCACATAGCATCATGAAAAAATATATGGAAACAATTGAAGCAACTGCTGCTTTCATGGAACAATTCAGTTTATATATATTTTTGTATTCTTTCAGACTATCAAAGGAGGCCCAGTTATAGCTAAGAATGGACACGGAGTTGTCCTTGAGCCCAGGATCCATAAAGGAGCACAGAAAACTTGCCTCAGTAAGAGCAAAACCAAAATTATGACCGATTGGATACCATTTTTTTTACTGAGATTGCACAATATTCTCAATGCCAGAGAGTTTAAAACATTTTATAAATACAATTGAAACATTATTTATAAATTATGTGCATTCAGTTGCATATCTAAAATGCAGATTTAAGCATTAGTTTGAAGGTACCATCTTGGTCAATATAAGATACAGCTGACTAATTGGCTGTTTGTAGATTTTCATATAACAAATAGCAGATATACACTAGGTTGCAAACATGCATGTATTATATTGAAAATTTTAATTCAGGTAATTAATAGTAGCTCTTCTAGGTTTTTAGCTGGAAAGGTTTCCCTCCTATATTTTTTCTAGATGGTTTTCCAATTAATTTCATTTAGACTTGGAACATATTTCCAAAAATTGGTCTTATGTACGACTGAACTTGGACACTTGGGAGATAAGGAATACAAAAGGGTCATTTGAAAACTTTGGTTTGCATATCCTTCACTTCTTGAAGCTTGTAGCAGAGTGAATTCAGTTTCCCTGGCTACCAGCCCACCAAATAAGGCCCACACTCCTTTTTGTCCTCTTATAGCACCTCACCTCAACTGCTGTATGTTTTCTTGTTTCTGCTGTAAACAAGGTCTTTGACTTTAAAATTTTAATCTTCCTTTTATGATCTGAAACATTCTCATTCAGTTCTTCTGTCTATGCCTGTTTCAACACACCTCTAAGAGTCTGATAATATGTGCCCACATTGTTTCTGCCTATATTATGACAACTTTTTAAATTACATAGTCACATACTGCTTTTTTTCTCCAGGCTGAGTAGCGAACTGGCATTTCATTTTTTGCCTGACTGACTCTGCAACACAGGTAATTTTCTTTTAGAACATCTTCTGTTTGTTTATAGCATATAATAGAAGTCATCCGGCATTTAATTCATTAACATATTTTTGCTATATAATTTGCAGCTTTATTATCTCTAACAAGAACATCATTCACAGTAACAAAGACGTCATTCTGCAAAAAAATCCAGCAGGAGGACAAACGATGGGCTAGGAAGAGCACTGGAATAGAATTCCTACTTTGCTCTTCTCTAACATTTTTTATCTTCATTCTTAGAAGATTTTTACAAAGATGAATCACGATTTCCATTTGCCTACGGGAGAAACTGAGTCACCTGAAGAGGAAGTGATTTGCCACACACAGCAAGACAGCGGCAGAGCCAAGAGCAAAGAACAGGGCTCTTCATTTCCTGTCTGGTGCCCTCATGACATTAACTCAATTTACAGCTCTGCCACAGTCTTCTTTATGACCTTAGGTGAGTCATTTGAGTCTTTTATTCTGCTAACACTGAAGTGCATGTTTAATTTAAGCCTTTTTTTTTAAGATCACAACTGTCTGAAAACTCTCCACTAGTACATCGGACACATACACGGATGGTTCACTCTTTCTCACAGGTCCTTTGCAGGGGAGAATTTTTTGTTCAGCACATTAGGTAATATTTTATTCTTCCTGCTGTGTTTATTTTTTCCCAGAAAATTTTCACAAGGACTAATTTTAGCCAGAGGAAACTTGTGTCTGTAGATGATCAAAAGTGGTAAGTTATAGGAGCCTCTATTCTATTGCTCAGAGGGTGCATTACCTGTGTGCTACACGCCTCCAATTTTTCAGCTTTGCAAATGCTATTTTCCTTTTCCATAGACATCTGGAGCACAGCTGTCTGCACTCCAGATGATACCATGGTGTGGATGAGAGGGGAGTTCACACATCCACCTACTTCTCCCTATGCAGCATGGACAAATAGCTGAAAACACCCACTTTCTTTCCCCTGCCCTACCTCATCCCATGTGCACATAAAGGTCCTCCAAACATTCCTCCAGCATTCCTCATAAGAACACCTCTGCACCATCCCACAAAGCCTCATGTGGTGCAAAACAGTCATTTCGGTATGTGGCTCTTCATCTGTTGTGTATTTTGCTATTACTACTTTCTACTGCTCCATCTGCTTTCTTCTGTTCCTTTTACCTTCCTTATTTCTTTTTGATATTCGTTCTCCTACTTCTATTGTCTCTTCTCCCTTTTTAATTACTGTGGGTTTTTTTCCTTTTTATGCTTCTTTTCCATGAGAAAAGGGAGGTGTTGCAGTCTAGCCCAATCCTAGTCATAGAGGCATTGAGAGGTGAGCTGGAGATCTGGCAGAAAGCATTGCTTTTGTCTGGCTATACAGGGAGAGGACTACAGTTTTGCTGCTGTGAGGATTTCCCAGAAGTAATATTGGAGCTGGTCCAGCAGTTTACAGTAAAAGAACTGCAGTTCTAACGCAAGTTCAGCAAGGTGAAGGCCATCTTTTTTTTTTCAGGTCAGGTGCAATAACCAAGAGTGGCTTGTCACACGTGTCTCTGGTCTGAGAAATTAAATAACATCTTTGGGCAGGATGCTACCTCTGGCCTGGAATGTCCATACAAAGTTAAGAACAAAAGGCCCCATAACTGGCGGACATTACTGTGGGGCCCGGATGTCAGTTTCTTGGCATCCCTGGCTCCATCCTCCAACCAAGATGCTCAGCAGTGTTGACAATGGAGCCTGGCTCTGAAGAACACTTTACTTACATTTGGGTCAACCTAAGAGGAGCAGTAGGGGCAGAATGTGTACTGGGGTTACAGCCACCTTTTCCTGAGCAGAGGACAGCCACCTTAGATGCCTTTTAAAGTGGTGAAACCTGGTCCCCTCTGCCATATACTGCCCAAACATTGGGAACAGCAGTTCCATGCTGTTCCCAGGATACATGTGGCCCATGGTTGGGCTTGCTGCAATGGCATGCCCCACAAAGTAGAAACTGAAGCAACAGGGCAGGAGCCATCAGCAGCACGATTTGGGGAGGACATCTAGGCAGTGGTAAAGGAAAACATCCAGTGCACCATTCTCACAAAGGGAAACTGAGGGCAACAATGGAATCTACACGTGGCAGACGAATGGGGTGTGTGGTGCACGCTAGAGACTTACCTGATCACAGAATCATAGAGTCATAGAATCATTTGGGTTGGAAAAGACCTTTAAGATCATTGTGTCCAACCATAAGTCCAACACTACCAACCACTAAACCATGTCCCTAAGCACCACATCTACAAGTATTTTAAATGCCTCCAGGGATGGTGACTCAACCACTTCCCTGGGCAGCCTGTTCCAATGCTAGAAAACCCTTGTAGTGAATAAATATTTCCTAATATCCAATCTAAACCTCCACTGGTGCAACTTGAGGATGTTTCCTCTTGTCCTATCACTTGTCACTTGGGAAAAGAGACCAACACCCACCTCGCCACAATCTCTTTTCAGGTAGTTGTAGCAATCAATAAGGTCTCCCCTCAGCCTCCTTTTCTCTAGACTAAACAACCCAAGTTCCCTCAACCAGTCCTCACAGCACTTGTTCTCTAGACCCTTCACCAGCTTTGTTGCTCTTCTTTGGACACACTCTAGCACCTCCATGTCTTGTAGTGGGGGGGCCAAAGCCAAACACAGTATTTGAGGTGTGGCCTCACCAGTGCCAAGTACAAAGGGATGATGTGTGACACAGAAGCTTCGGTTCGGGCAGGACCAAGCTGCCCCTAGATGGAGATGTGGATAACTTATCTGTAGGCCAAAAATTAGTTGTTGTGAACACTCCCTAGAAGTACTCGATTTTTATGAGAGAAAACAAAAAGTTCTAGAAGTGCAGCATGTACTTTAAGTAGGAAATTATAGTCCTCAGGGCCAGTTGGACTTTGTTCTCATTGTCTCTGAGTGGTTCTTATAGAAGTTCTCCCTTCTTCTATGGGAGAAATTTTCTGTGAGTGGAGTTATTGACAGTGGAAATTGCACAGCTTAAGGAAATCTTTTAAATGTGTCAGGCCCACACCACTAAGCACTCACAACAAAAGGATCAATTCAATACTCAATAAGAAGCTGAGAGCAGAAGAGATTCAGATGCTTGTGGCAGCCTGTGATGCTGAGATGTACAGTGCTTTCTGTAGGAACATGCAATTTTATAAGGCCTGCTGGCTAACTGCTTATGTATCTTGCCTGCAGTTCAAGTGGGAGGTAATGGAGGCAACTGTGGACTTACGAGACAGGGAATATCTTGTCTTGTGTTTGCACAGTGCCAGGTATAAGAGAACAACGTAAATGGGTCAGATCTCCAAGTGCTAAACAAGCTAAACATAGTAATAGCAATAATTGCTTGGAACACACTGAGTTTTAGTGCTTTTCAGCAGCCTAACGTCATGGACAGAAAGCAGAATGGCGGGCCTATTCTGAACTTATTTGATTTGATTATTTTTGTCTATTGTATGTATTTATATTCCGCTTATTCATTGAATAAACTGAAATTGAGCTTTGTGGCACAAGAAATGCATTACACAATTAGCCTTAAATGAAAATGTAAAATGTAAATTTCATTTTTTCTGTTCCATGAATGATGGCTCTTCTTTTAAACATTATTAGATTAATGAAATAGACATAAGTTTTTGAGACATTAGCCTTGGATCAAATTCAGGGATGTAACTGTAAACAGTGAGCTCTTTGTGGCCATGTCTACACTGCTCTTCACATTGCCGCCAAACACTATCAAGGTTCCAGGCTAGAGTGCCATATCTACACCCATATTAAAGGTTGTTTAGGACATCACACAAAAAAATTTCATCAGGTGTATTCAACACGTCTGCTCACAGGTATTTCCTTAAGTAAGAAAGGTACAGGAATGCAGGAAATGAGACATCTCCAGGTTTTCAGGGTTCTGTTGACTTCAGACAGATGGAATCCCTTCCCAGTATTCTCCTGCAGTTAAGGATGCATCTCTAGTTTTTATCATTCCTTAGACCTTGAAAATATTTGCAAGGGATACCTAATAATACAGAAGTAGGTGCTCAAAAGACAAAATAGTGTATTGCTACAACTTTTGGCCACAACTGTTCTGGTAGGGCATTATATATATGTAGAAGTACCTCTGCCAATTCTGGGTGGCAAATATGTGTTTTACCTACCCAGAGTTTCTGTACGTTAATAGTAGTGAAGCAATACGAAAAATACTCTGCCTGACTACCAAGCTCAGCTTCACTTTTTCCTTTTCAAATTTAAACAAAATACTCTGGATGTAATCTACTGAAATTGCTTTAGAGAATGAATTACACAACCAATTTGTCACCCACTTAGAGCTGTCTTACAGTGTGCAGTAGTTTTCTAGCAACGGTTACTCTGAGACATAAGATAACAGGGCAAGAAGACTTTAAGGACCAACAGCTGAGTGACGTTTTGACACTGTCCTACTTATGAGATTTATTCATTCTCAGTGAATAATTTCAGGAATAGCCTCTCCACCATTCATCTGCATTCATGATTTCATACATCTGTCTCTGTGACTGCAGTGTTTCGGGTAGATTCCTAAAAAAAAAGAAGGCTGGAAGGTAAAAATTGACTACCATGATAAACATCAGCTTTTAGCTGCTATTATTTATTTGTCTGATTCCTAAAGCCCTTGTCTCTATTGTGGTTTGTCTTCCTACTAGCTTTTTTCCCCTTATTATTTCTTTGTCACACTTTGTCATTAAATCTCTTGTCTTCTGGTAGCTGGCATTCTTCAAGCTCCATTCCTGGGGAGTTGGACAGCTCGGGTTCAGGTTTTAAAATAAATATACACAGCCTTCTGGTTCTTGAGAAGAGAATTGAACACATAAAGAAAATTTTAGTGAAAGGCTCATAGGTAACTAAACTCTCCTTTTAAAATAAATACATTTTTTTAAAGCCAGTCCTAAGGATTTTGAGTTCCGCCTTGCGGATTTTTTTTCAACATACTGAGTCAGTGGTACTGCCTCCAATTCCATTAAAATGGCCAGTGCCCAGGAATACATACATAATAAAGTGAGCCAGGAATTACATGACCTGATCAGGGATGAACACCCAATTGAGAATATGCTATTCTATGGGTCAGTATAGGTTATATATACGGCAAAGTATTAACTGCAGGAGGGGATTCTGTTGCCTTATGAAGTCTCAGACTTAAGAACTAAGGCAGTTCACTCTTAGTGACAAAAACTGCACAGTTATAGGAGGTCACCACACACTTTGTGGGAGTGGAACTACTGTGGGACATTTCTAATCTGGAAACACATGGCTTCTTCGTGTGATGTAGGGTATCTAGCACACTGTGCTCAAGCTGTTGCAATATGCAAACAGTTCATCACTGAACGGTAAGTGTGAGCATTAGATACCTCGCAGGTGCCCACATCTTACCCACAAATAAGCAGCAATGCAAAGGCGAGAGATGGCAAAAGCCTTTTGAATGCTAACCAGATGCCCTTGGGAAAGAAAAGCGTATCAGCAAAAGGTATCAGCAAAAGGTATCAGCAAAACACACAGGCTCACATGCAGAACAGCACGGTCAATATATAAACAAATGGTACCTATTATTACTGTTGCACCACTGTTAACTTTAACAAACATGTATTCACTCTAATTCCAAAAACTTACATGGAAGTTGTTAAGGAGGAGAAATAAGAACTTAGAAGAAGGACGTGCAAGTGAGTCTGTTCACACAGAACTAGCATGGTGGCAGCAACTGTAATATTTAAAAATTAGTTTTCTTAGAAAAAAGACCATTCAGTTTTATATGCAGAAGGTTATTTCATGTTCCCCATGTAGTATTTGAGACAACTAGATAAACCAGAGTAAAAATGTTTAAAAATAGATCAATACAGTTTGTTTTCACAGTGAAGAGTGATTTCATGCATACTATCTTAAGAGTAATTGTACTAGTTCCTGGAGTTCTGTGATTGTGTGACAATCTCCATTTTTATTAGAGAAGGAAAAGCACATTTCTACTCTTCATTAACATTCACATTAATTAATATCACATTCCTAAGAGAATGTGAATGTGATTTGAGCTACTTTAAGGCTCAAAAATCAAAAGGTAAATAAAAAGACATCAGCATTTACAATATTGCGATAATATTTCTTTTAGATGTGATTCACAGAATCACAGAATGTTAGGGATTGGAAGGGACCTCGAAAGATCATCTAGTCCAATTCCCCTGCCGGAGCAGGAACACCTAGATCAGATCGCACAGGAACTCATCCAGGCGGGCTTTGAATGTCTCCAGAGAAGGAGACTCCACAACCTCTCTGGGCAGCCTGTTCCAGTGCTCTGTCACCCT
>WKFP01013794.1:32719-47933 GCA_011057875.1 Pterocles orientalis | reverse complement strand
AAGGGAGATGCTCCATTCCCTTCATCATCTTCGTGGCTCTGCGCTGGACTCTCTCCAGCAGTTCCCTGTCCCTCTTGAACTGAGGGGCCCAGAACTGGACACAATATTCCAGATGCGGTCTCACCAGAGCAGAGTAGAGGGGGAGGAGAACCTCTCTTGACCTACTGACCACCCCCCTTCTGATACACCCCAGGATGCCAATTGGCCTTCTTGGCCACGAGGGCACAGTGCTGGCTCATGGTCATCCTGCTGTCCACCAGGACCCCCAGGTCCTTCTTCCCTACACTACACTCCAACAGGTCAGTACCCAACCTATACTAGTACCTGGAGTTATTCTTGCCCAGATGCAAGACTCTACACTTGCTCTTGTTAAATTGCATTAATTTTTTTCCCGCCCAAACCTCCAGCCTGTCTAGGTCTCGCTGAATGGAAGCACAGCCTCCTGGCATGTCAGCCATTCCTCCCAGTTTCGTATCATCAGCAAACTTGCTGAGGGTGCACTCTACTCCCTCATCCAAGTCGTTGATGAATATATTGAATAGCATTGGTCCCAATACCGAACGCTGGGGACTCCACTAGATACAGGCCTCCAACTAGACTCCATCCCATTCACCACAACTCTCTGGCTTCTTTTCTCCAGCCAGTTCACAATCCATCTCACTCCCCGATCATCCAGATCGCACCTCCTCAGTTTAGCTGCGAGGATACTGTGGGAGACGGTGTCAAATGCTTTACTGAAATCGAGATAGACCATATCTACTGCTTTACCATCATCTGTCCACCTGGTAATGTCCTCATAAAAGGCTATCAGGTTGGTCAAGCATGACTTCCCCCTGGTGAAGCCATGTTGACTGCCTCTAATGACACTCTTATCCCTGATGTGCCTAGAGATAGCATCAAGAATAAGTTGTTCCATCACCTTTCCAAGGATGGAGTGAGGCTGACCGGCCTATAGTTACCTGGGTCCTCCTTCTTGCCCTTTTTGAAGTCTGGAGTGATATTCGCTTTCTTCCAGTCCTAAGGCACCTCCCCCGTTTCCCACGACTTACCAAAGATGATGGAGAGTGGTCTAGCAATGATTTCCACCATCTCCCTCAGCACCTGCGGGTGCATCCCATCAGGACCCATGGATTTATGGGTGTCCAGATTACTTAGCCGCTCCTTAACCCAGTCTTCATCTACCAGAGCAAACTCCTCCTTTGTTTTGACTTCCTCTGGGGCTTCAGGGGTACAGGGCTCCTCAGGACAGCCTCTGGCAGTATAGACAGAGACAAAGAAGGCATTCAGTAACTCTGCCTTCTCTGTATCTTCTGTCACCAGAGCACCCACCTCATTGATCAGTGGGCCTACATTGCCTCTGGTGTTAGCCTTGTCTGCAATGTATTTGAAGAAGCCCTTTCTATTATCCTTGACCCCTCTAGCAAGGTTTAATCCTAAGGAGGCCTTAGCTTTCCTAGTTGCCTCCCCACACTCTCTGACAACATTCTTATATTCCTCCCAAGTGGCCAGCCCCTCCTTCCACGATCTGTAGGCTCTCCTCTTGCACTTGAGTTTGCCCAGCAGATCCCTGTTTAACCATGCAGGCCTCCTGCAAATGTTCCTCAACAAGATTAGCAACTTCAGTTTTGACATTAGCAGGGTACATCCTCCACTATATCCTCACTGTACCAGACTGTACAACTGTTCCCGTAGTTGTATCTTCTTTCTGGACCACTTCTGTACATGGTGCTAGAAGGCCAGTCAGGCAGGTCAAAACAGAAACTCAGCCCTCTGCATTTATGATGTGATAAGAAGTACCTAAGCCTGGGGTTTTGTCATTCAGGGCGGACAGAAACACACAGACCAGGAGTTTTTGAAGCCTCCACGTGAGGTTCTGTGGCCAAAGGGCCAATCCAGAAGGGTCATCGCACGAAATGACAGTATGACATTTCTTTATATTGGCACAACATTTCTGTATGTAGTCAGACAGATAGTTTCAACCGTAATATATTTGAAAGAGTATTTTCTGAAAAAAAAAAAGAGCAAAATACATCCAGTCAATTGCAAACTAAATGAGGGTGATGCTCAGCCACTGTCAGTGAGGATGCAGCTTCCCAGAGCATTCAATGCCCTTACACTTCATCTGTCTCCTCACAGTGGCCTGAAAGAATCCACCCAGCACCTCGGTGGAAGCTGGAAGCGAGCCCACGGCTTGTCCCCTTAGGGAAGGGCCAAAGAGAGGCGCACACGTGGGCTCTTCGGATTTCTTCAGCTGTTGCTGGGCTAAATTGGTGACCTGGAAACGGCGTGAAAAGATAAAGTTTGATGTTCGGTCTGACGCTTCGCACTGCATTTATCCCCAAATAATCAGACATCCAGTAGCAACCAGATTCTAACGTTTATTTACATAAAACAGCGTGATTACGGCTAAATCTGCACTCCCAGCCCCAAAACCGATCGCGGACAATCCCCACCCGCCTCCCCCTCTCACACCTCCGAGCTCGCCGTCCCCTTTACGCCGCGACCTCCCGGTCCCCGCTGAGCACGCCTCCCACCGCCTACGCGCGCGGCTGGGGGGCGCCCTCCTCGCCCCTGACCGCCGCCTGCCGCGGCGCGATCCCCCCTCAAGCCCCCCGCCCTACCGCCGGCGGCGGAGCGGACCCGCCGGGCCGCCCCTACCCGCCGCCGCCGCCGCCGCCGCCGCCGCAGCAGCAGCCCCCGCGCGACGCGCCGACGTCTCTCGCAGGGACGGCTCGAGGCGCCCCGCGCGCCGGCGCCAGCCCACCGCGCGCCAGCCGTTACTGGGCGGTGGGGTGGGGGAGGGCCCAGCGCGGCCCCGCCCCTTCCCCCTTCCCTCCGTCTGGCCCCGGCGGGCGGTGCCCCCGGGGTGACAGGCAGGTCTAGGCCACAGCCGAGTGCGCACGCGTCAGTTCCGGCGGGGAGAGCGGCGCGGCGCGTGGGCAGGAAGCGCCGCGGCGGCGGGGGAGCGAAAAATGGCGACGGCCGCGCAGCTCACGGACGAGGAGCTTTTCTCGGAGCTGAGGCGCTTCGGCTTCTCCCCGGGGCCAGTTACTGAGAGCACCCGGCCCGTCTACTTGAAGAAGCTGAAGAAGCTGCGCGAGGATGAGCGGGCTGGGGCCCGCAGCGGCGCCAACAAGACCCGGAACAGCAACAACAATAACACGGGGGCCGGAGCGGCGCCGGGCGGCGGCGGTGGCGGCCCTGGGCGAGCGGCCCCGGGCGTGGGCACGCGGCTGGTGGGAGCCGAGCACCCCTACCTCCTCGGGTCTGCCGCCGGGAGCGGCCGGAGCCGCGCAGCACCCCCTGCCGGGGGCGGCAAAGTGCTGCTGGGCTTCAGCTCGGACGAGTCGGATGTGGAAAGCAGTCCCCGGAGCCAGGCCGGCGCCGGCAGCAGGAGGGAGCGGGCTTCACCCCTCTTCCGCGGCCTGAGGCCCGCCGCCCCCCACGGCGCCTGCGGGGTGAGTAACAGCTCCCCCTCGGAGGAGGCGGCGGCCAGGCGGAAGCCCAACGCCTGGTGGGGGGCGGCGGCCAGGAGACCGCCGGCGGCTCAGGGTGTGAGGGAGCCCGGAGACGGCGACGAGGAAGGAGGGGAGGAGGAAGAGGAGGAGGAGGAGGAGAGTGAGCAGCAGCGGTGGAAGAACCGGACCGTGAACGGTAACCGGCTCCTGTCTTACGGCGGCAGCAGGGACAAGTACTCTGACTCGGAGGAGGAGGAGGAGGCGGCGGGGGCGAGGGCCAAGCAGCAGGTACCGAAGGAGGAGTCTGCAGTTCGCCGGTCCAGACGGAGCCTCAGCAAGTCTCCTGCTCCATTCATAACAAGCAAATGCGCTGCAGCCGGCGCTGGCGTGATGGAGACGGGCCAAGAAAGGGCTGGCGGAGGCTGTGGTGCTGGTGTAGTCGTAACAAATGACAGGGCGGCGGCGGCGGAGGCGGCTGCTGCCGAGAGTCTAGACAGGGGCAGAAATCTGGAGGAGGAGGAGGGGCGGCGGGGGCAGGAGGATGTGAAAATCTGGACTCTAGTCCTCCCAGCCCCAGATACCGTATTGGCCTATCTAAGAAATCCCCCACAGTATTGTTGCTGCCACCGCCGCTCACGGATGTGGACAGTGGTAAAATCACTGACCCTCCAGGCACCATTAGGAAAACGACAAATAATCATGTTCTCAGCGGTGCTGCTGGTAGCTATAATGTTGAATCCAGGATCTATTCAGCTACTAATAGCCTTCCCCCGGGTGGAACCACGTACTCCCTTAGACTCGACCACTCCAATCATACGGGTTCAAATCATACCTACCTGAAAAACACCTACAAGAAGGATCTCTCAGAGCCCGAGGAGGAGCTTCTCCAACAGTTCAAAAGAGAGGAGGTATCCACCACTGGAGGCTTCAGTGCACATTACCTGTCCATGTTCCTCTTAACTGCTGCATGCTTGTTCTTTCTGATACTGGGATTCACATACCTGAGAATGAGAGGTTCTGGAGTAGCTGAGGATGTGGGAGTCAACAGTAAGTATTAGGTTGAAGGGTAAGAGCAGTTTCTTTCTGCAACTAGATACACAACTGTTAATTCACCTTTGCATTCCCAGACATCACCTACTGAGCAGTTCTGGGTTCTGCCTTGGTCTAATCTTTCTGTGTAGGATGGAGCACGGAGAAAATTGTCTTTCCTTAAGTGTATACCTTGTAAGCTGGTATAGGAAGCTTGCAGGACATTTGAGGATAAACTCAAATCGTGGCATTCCATGCTGTAATATGTTGATACCTTGTTTTCTTCACAAAGCAATTTTGTGTTTTGTTCAATGTAGCAAATATATGGCTAATAGAGAATTGACAAGGTAGGCTTTATGCTAATCTCACAGAAGTAATCGTGCACATTTAGGTACCTGGGGTTCCTGCAGGGCTAAGATTTGACTGTAGTTTGGTAATAAAGCAAGGTGTTTTTTTTTTCATTTATGCATACTGAGACTTGAAAAGGATGCTGGTTTAAGATTATATTGCACACTATAACAAACCGTGCAGTAAATGCTGTACCTGTTATGTATTGTTTTCTAATAAGTACTTTTTTCTAAATTTAGAGTATGACTATACATGAAATACTGTTGTGCTTTAGTTTCAGCTTCTTTAATATGTGAAAGTAACTTTTTGTGATGGTTTTAGAAACCTACAATTTTCTCTTCACAAAGCATGCAGAAATGGAAATGTACCACCTAAGGGTGGTGATTCGTGCTAGTTCAGTTCTTGGCTGCTCTGAAATGGACAGTGGAGGCCTTAACATCAGAGAGAAAAATCTTGCCGTTGCTGTCTTAATCTCTCATTGGGAGCAATGAAGAATTATGCAAAAAGCTGATTTTGGCACCTGAGAGCATTGGGGACTTGGATTTTTCTTGAAACGATTGAGGAAGGCATGTAGGGTGTATGCATGTGCATGTGTTTCTTTGTATAGATGGCAGAAGATTTATATACTCGTGTGTGGGCATGTATACAGTGCCTTGTAAGGAGTGATCCCACTGTTAGGTTGGGATCTGCTAGATGTTACAGAGCAGAAATAGCAGTGTGGGCTGTGGTTTGTTTTTTCCTCCCTTTTAAAGTGTCATTCGTTACATTATGGTAGTGGAATAGTTCTTAAATCTGTGTTGTGTTCTTTGGGGCGGGGGGAGGATAAAGGATTTAGTGTTTAGGAAGGACAGCAGCAGCAAGGACGTAAGCATTTGCAGTGGTTTCATTGCTGTCCACGTGGCTTTTAACTACTGTTGGGTCTTGAGTTTTGGGAAGGCGGGGAACGTAGGCAGGTGGCCTAAAATTAGGTGCAGTATGGTGTGACTGTTGGGACTACTCGTGCTCATATTCTGTGGTTAACTTCTGGCCATAAAGGCTAGAGACATAGATGAAATTTCTTATGTACTGGTAAGCTGTGTAATTCTACTAATGTGTATTGCATTATTTTTTTTTCTAGTCTTGAAATCTGATGATTTTTTAATAGGGGAGGCCTGTCAGCCCACTGAGGTGAAACTTTTCTGACTGTCAGATTCAGTGGTTGAATTAAAACTTGCTTGCCACAGTGATTGATAAAGCTGAATGTCTCAGCTATGCAGATAGCAATAATACTGTGAAAAGAAATCTGCTCTGAACTTTTTGTCTTAGAAGAAAGCTTAGTTTTGAGTGTTTGAACTTTCCTATACAGTGTGTGGGATCACAGCTTTGGGTATATTGCTCTTAAAAAGTTAACCCAGCAGGAACCAATGTACAGGGAAAATTTGTTCTCTTCTGCCCTTTCATTTAGATTAGGCTGTCCAGTGGAAAGTCTGGTAGTCCAGTGTTGCTTGATAGGTCAATTAAGCCAGTTCTTGGCCAGTTCCTGTTCATTCTCTTTTCAGTGGAACTCCTGAAAGTGGATTTCCTGAAGAATTGTTCTGACAGTGGCACTTGCATTTCATCTGTCCTCCTTTGCAGCCCCGGCCTTTACAACGTAACAAATGGGAACAGCGGCATAGGGCCCACTGGAAGAAGTGAGCAGCAGATTTTCCTTTGATAAGAAGAGGGGCAGGCCGCTTCTTTTAAGTAATGTGGGAATAAGTGGGGAATTACCTTCCCTATGTGCTCAGTGTGTGCTCACTGAATTCTTACTTCTCAAGTGGGCATATGCAATGAAAACATGGTAGGTCTGTAGCACAGGCAAGAACAGACAAGACAGGCCAATAAGACTGATTGCTACTGGGAAGGGGAAAAAAAACCTGTCATCTGTTAGTTGCTTCCCTAAGCTTAAATATAATCAAGAGTGAGTCCTTTGGCTCTTATGCTTGTGTGGGTGTATTGTCTGTTTTCTTTATAGAAGCAAAACTGATTCATCCATCTTTATTAAAAAATAATAGTATATCTCAAGAAACAGCCTTTCAGTTAGGTAATTGGATACCAAGTTTTTTCTGTCTTTTAAATGGCTATAATTGGTAAATTTCTGTTGTCTGAGTGATTTGATTGTGAAAAAGTTGGTTGTTTTCAACTTCAAACTATTATCATAAAAGGTTTTAGGGTTTAGTGGAGTTGCAGTATACCCGTCTCCATAATTTTAGTTACTGTAAGAAAACAGAAAAGGCTGTTTTTTGTATTTTTGGGTGGCTTCTTGTTTTAACTTTGCGGGGAATGATGCGCAATGAGCTTAATGTATGTTGGCTTACTTGTTTATTACCTAAAATGAAATTCAGTCAAAATAATGTGTGTGACATTGAAAAACGTGTATTGCCCAGTACACCCAGCATCAGCATTTACAATATTTGTCAGGCTGTAATCTGAGAACAGGGTAGGTGCGTGTAATGGAGGAGGCTTAAAGCTAGGTGTTGGGGTTGAATTTAGGCCAGGCAAAATAACATAAATGAGAAGGGGTAAGCAGAAAACTTCAGGAGAGGATTGTTACTTATATCATGCAGAATGTTCAAATGATTTCCTATTCAGAGCTCTAAAATATCTGTGTCGTGCTGTAGTTTTTCCACACGTGCGGCATAAAATGTTCAAAGACAAATCAGAATTGAGCTAGTTCTTCTGTATCTAACCTGCATATGGTCACTTGAGATAAAGTTTTCATGCATTTAGCTGTCTTAAATGCAGATTAATAGCTATGAGGCTTTTCCTAAAGCATCTTAAACCATTGAAATTAAACTACTCGTTAAGCCTACATAAAAGACCAACTGATCTAAAGCACATACTGTGCTTACTCTCTCTGTTTTAGTGAAAAGAGAGATCAGTTTGGGCTCTGTGCTGGTAACCTCATTCCTGTGGCTCTTAGTGTAAAGCATGTTTTGCTTGCACCTGCCTTCAAAATACTATGGAACTTTATGAACTTCTGCCAAGCCAGTGTACTATTTTGTCAGGAAAATGGTATAATTCTCTTTTGTCTACTTCCTAGGGTTCTTCAGACCCTGAAGAGTTGGGTATCTCTTCGAGCTGCTTTGGTGTTGTTGTGTGTTACTCTGAGCATCTCAAGAGACTACTCCTGGGAGTTAGTTCTAAAGTTATTTTTAATGGAAAGTTGATAATGGTATCAGATCAGTAGATGTTGCATTCAGGTCTGGTTTACTTTCTGAAGGCTGAGGGTACTAGTACACATGCTGTTTAAGGTTGTAATCTGAAATAGGTTGTGTTTAAGTTACTCTTACTGTTTCTGCTCCAGTATTTTGCTTGGGGAGTGGTTGATATAGCAAAAAAACCCCTAAAACAAACCAACAAAAAAAAATCTTGAAACTTTAAGGTAGCTCTTGCTTAATATCTTATGTTCTCATTAGGAGAGGCTTTTGAAAGTGACATCTCTTGCTAATAATTTTGATCTTTCTATGGTACTTGTTATAAAACAACTGCTAGGAGAGTAATCCTTACTGTATATCCTACAACTTGTGTTTTTGAAATGTTAATTCAGAGATGTTGAGCAGTTGTGTATATTGCCGGTGGAAGGTTATGCAAATCAGAGCTCTAACAACTTAATACTATTCCATTCACGTTCCTTTATTCTCGACTTATATCTCAAGTGTTAAAACTTCTATGGAATTTTATGCAGGGAATTTAATTATTAAGAAGTTAGACTTGCTATATAAAAGACAAGAAGATGACTGTTATGCTCACAGGCCTGCAAATTACTATTAAAGTGCTGTGATATTTCCCAGATAACTGTTACAAATTTACTTGCCTCCTAACATCGCCTTCTTAGAAGAGTCTATCTTGACAGTGTTGTCTTCAGTGGAAGAAAATGAATTTTGTATAAGAAATATTTATGGAAGAGAAGATAGTAAAGGGAGGAAGCAAAATTAAAAGATTTGGAGAGTTCCTGTGTTTTGTGGCTATTCATGTTGCTTGTGCTTTGCAAGTGATACTCTGACTTGTATTTGGCACTCTTAACAATTTCTATTGACATATTAGCATATAGCTTTCACTTTCTATATATTGATTAAAATAAACTCTAGTTAGCAAGTATTTCTCTTCTAAGTGGTACAAGAGAAAATCCTGATGTACATCTTAAAGGCTAATCTCTCTTGTAGCTGATCTCGCTTCTGTGGTTTGGTTAGTTTTGGATTAAGATTGGTAGATCAAAAAACCGTAGGCTGCCTTTGTAAGGTAAAGTCAGGCAGAATAGTTAAATTTCCTTAGGATTCTTGACTTTTTAAAACTCATTTCTGATATAACATAAGGAAGAACAAACTCTTGGCCAAACTTGTTACTCATTTTTAAGACTTGTACATAGTGCAAAATAGTTAATCTTAGCTGACAATTTCAAATCCTTCCTAAAGGATAATAAACAGTCTATCTACCTTTGCAGCAGATCTGTAGTATAAAGTATAAATGTGGAAATTGCTCATCAGTATTTGAAACAAAAATGGTGCAACTTTGGAATGTCTGTTTTTTATGGATATAGCTGTGTTTGATGCTTTGTTTGGAATAATTAGGAAGAACTTACATGGCATTCATATCTTAAACTTGCTGCTGTTTGCAGATGTGTGCAAAACTTTCCTTATGCCATGACTTTAGATATTCTTACAGTGACATTTTTTAAACATCACTGTTGTAGGCTATGCTTTTTTTTTGAAGTAGGTAATGAGAAATTGGAAATAAAATTACTTGCCTGGGAAGCAGGGATGCAGAAGAGATCTGTCAGGATCTGTTTTTGCCAGGTATCAAAAACTAATTGAAAGCTGGACTCCATTCCATAGTGCATGGTAGTTTTCTCAGAAGAAAACTTAGTTTCTGATGTGAGGAAAATCAAGGGTGTTCTAGGTTCTGAAAGCAAATCTGGTTGCAACTTTTCCATGTTTATAAAACCTTACAGACTAGAAGAGAGTGGGAAAGCAAAAAACAAACTTGTATTTCTTCTGTTAAGAGCCTCTGCCAACTCTAATAGTGTTCTTCAAGTGCAATGCAGATTTATCTCTGTTTATGGCAGGTGCATACAGTGATAATGGATGCAGTGGAAATATTTTAAGGAAGAGCGCACAATACCCAAGGACTTAAATTTTGTAAGGAGCCACACTTTGCACTCCTTCATAATCTTTAATTATCCCAGTACGAGAGGAGAATCAAGCCTGCAGTCTTTCTGTTCTTGGGGACCAGGTGTGTTTCTAAAAAATCATGTATGTTTAACTCTTGTTGACATCTGTGTTTCATCTGGGAGTAACAAGGTCACAAAACTTTGTCTTGATTGCTTACCCAGCTAAGCTGGCAGGAGTGCTAGAGTTGTACTGAATTGATCCCTGTCACACTTCTAGACTTGTGCTTCAGAAATTGTATGAACAAGTGAACAGGCCAGAGCAGCTGTTTGAGAGTTGCTTGGTCACTTAGCAAAAAAGCTCAGGCAAGTAAATTGAGTACATAAGTTTCTGTTGATGAAAGTGCTCTTCCAATCCTGTGGAGAAGCACAGAGTCCATTGTAATCATGAAGCATATATTCCTGACACCTTTTGAAGTTCTCGTGGTTATTTGTGTTCTTTGGTAGAATTAGTTGTCCGTTGTGATTTGTGGTAGTTTGAGGGGAGTAAGATGACTGGTTAAGGGACTGTGAAATTAAGGTATATGAAGAGGAAGTTACTTTCGGGGCACTTGCATGTTTGCTAAGAACTTCGATAGTAGTATCTTTGTCCTTACTCTTCCTTTCTTGGCTCCTACTATTGCTGCTGATAAGTCTGGAGTTGTGGGAGAAGGTGGCAATGCCTTTGCTTTAATTATAATAAAGGAGGACATTGAAGTAACCTTGATGACTTCTGTTCATTGAGGAAGTTTGCTTTTGAGACACTTGGAAAAGGGGCGGTGTTACTGATGGAAAGAAGCATACTGATGGATGTAGAGAGAGATCTAAGAGCTGCTGCACAACTTAAAGCTGATCTCGCATAGGTTCCTTATATGTAGAAGGATATTTTCAATAGGCTGCATATCAAAGCCTCTCACCTTAACTACCTCAATACTCATCATCTCACTATGTAGTTATACAATAAAACACTCCATAGTACACTCAGTAATACTTATCCCAGTGTCTGCTCAGTATCATCAAGCTGCACGACAGCAGTCCCTCATGTCCAGTATTCCCGTATCTCGCAGCACAACTTAATCAAACTTTTTCCTGAAAGTGTAGGCATTGTTTGTCATAGAGAACAGAAGTCTAGCTAGAACTACTTGAAACCTGTCAATAGATACTGAGCAATGGAACATTTACTGTGAATAAGGGATTTCAAATATCAAAAGGTAGATGTGTGATATTTTTGGCTTGGTGGGTTTTTGGTTTTTTTTTGCTAGTGTTGCCTGAAACAGCTCTTGGTTGTGGTGTGTGGTAGTTTTGTGGGTTTTTTTGTTTTTTAAATTCCCAGGATATTTTCTGGGAAATGGTAAAACATTAATCATAAAATTTTCTGTTCATTTCTGGCATTTGACCTGTATCTAAAAGTTTAGTGAGCTGTTTGTTCTTTTTCAGATGTCATGCTTCAGACAATAAAAGAGAGTATTTGTTAATTCTGTTGAGTGTCAGACTGGGTGGTGCATGTGTGACAAACCCCTGAGAGGCCTCTTTAAGGCCCTGGAAATCTGCAGCCAAACCAAATTATTGGGGAAGGGCTGGTCTGGCAGTCTTGTGCTGTTTCTTCTTGCAAGTTCCTTGGAAATAGTTTACTGTTACTTTGTAAATAAGAGAAAATGATTTATTAAATTCCTTGGTGGGGTCTTGAAAAGGAGAGTATGATGTCATGTTAGTCCTAGTCTGTTTCTGTATTGGCTTGCACCTGACATGATCCAAGGAAGCTTCTGGAGGTGAGAGGCATAGTATATTTAAAGGAAAAAGCTGAAAAGGCACTGGCTGCCTTTTTTTTTTTTTCTTTTCTTTGTCAAAGGAACTTTATGCTGTCCTGAGAATACTTTGCCTAGCTGAGAAAATGAAGTTAGACTTGCCGATTTCCTTCTGGAGAAGGAACTAGTCTCACTACTTATTTTTGGGTTTTGTTTCTCTTATCTGTAAGCATGTGAAGTACTGCTTATACAAAAGCAGCTTTGGATGGAGGTGTTCCTGAATCATTGCAGGAAATGGGGAATCCAAGCTGTATCTAAAGGATATATTCATGTTTGAGTACTTTGTATTTTGTATATAATAGCAAACACATGTTAATTATGGTATAAACTCAGGAAAAAATAAAATGGAGTGGTGAGAACATCTGAAAGAGCCATACTGTAGAGTGTCCTTTGAGCTAGTAGTTTTTAATTTCTCATGGAAAACCAGCCTTTTTAAGTACTCCTGAGAGCTGATTAATTCCAAATGGGCAGGTGTATATGTACAGCCTGACTTGGTGTTCCTAGATATATTATGGCCAGCATATGTTAAGTTTGACTTCTATTGAAGGTGGTACTCCTTGCAGAAACACTATAGATGTTTTTCTAGCTCATTTACATTGTGCAGTAGTGCATCCCCTGCTTTGGAATTGGACAATGCAGTGGCTAATGCATTTTTTTTATTTATAACTTTAAATACTGTTTTTCTCTTGATCTTCAGCTAAAGGTGCTACTTATGAACTAAAACCAAAAATGTGCAGATGAGTACAAGCCCACGTAAGGTGTGGGGGGGAAAGCAATGGGACAGTATTCCAGACTTGTTTTATCCTGCTGTGTAGAATGTGTGGTATTAAAAGCAATTCCTTTGGAGGGACAGCAAACTGTGGAGGGAAATCCCCTCAAAGTAGAAGCTCTGGGAAGGAGCTGTCCTGTTGATTTGATAACCAAAGGCCGAATAGCCTCTGCCTATCCTTTCTATATGGGAGTGAATTAACATGTGGTGTTCTTTGCCATTCAGGAGATATGAATGTACTGAGCTGCTTACACAAACCTTGGCATCAGGCTACTAGCTATGTGGCCACCTATGCTTCCTTAAGCATGAGATAAATGGTTTGAGGAGGGTGAGTTAAGATCTTGTTTTGTACACTTTATTTTGTAGTTTAAGCACCTAGCTTTGTATTGCTATTTAGTGACTTATTACAGAGTTCTCATGTATCTACAAATAGCCAATGGTGTGGTAGGGTTTTATTGTCTCTGGTGTTTGAGATCTTAGTAAGAGTTGCTTGTTCTTCCTTTCCATACTCTTTTTTTGCAGTTTCTGTATGGCAGATGAGTTTCTTGCCAAGGTAGGCTCTTTTTCCTTTCTAGATCCACTGGACTCAGGAGAAGCGGACACAGTGCTACTAGGAGATTAATCAGCTTAATCCATGAGCTGATGATATAACCCTTTAATAGGTGTAACCTGTTTAATTAATAAACAATTATGATAACAATATTTGAAGTCTTGGTTCAAACAGAGTCTTCAGCTGAGTGTTAGAGCCAATGGCAAGGCTTGTATATAAGAGTAATGGTGATGTATGGCTGTGTGCTAGTCCATTTGTTCCCTTCAGATAATTTATATTTGAACAAGCCAGTTTATACTATCAAACAAATGTAGACAGCCTGGAAGGTTAGCCAACTATTTAGAGGCTTAGTCCAGCTGAGTAAAAATGGTTGTTACTGAATATTGTCTGCTTTTATTGATTTCCAGTGAAGTGGTGTTCTACCTTGAATTACTGCTGAGCTCATCCTGGTTTTGAGCTCTGCAAACTTCTACTGTATATGGTGGGCAGCTTTCCTTCCTCTATTTAGCTCATATGCATACTTGTGGTAAAATGGCTGCTGCTGCTGCTTTGAAAGCTAATCTTTGTCATGACAGGAGACCTGCAAGCAGCTACTTCTGTATGTTCTCCATAGAGTAGGCTCTTTTTTTTCTTTCTAGACCACTCATTTTCCAATCACTGTTCAGCAGTTCTGCTGGCCTTAGTGCAGCAAGCAGTGATAGACCACTGTGTGCTGAATGGTTAAAAGGACAGAGGCACAGCAGAACCCATTTTGAGTATGAAAAATCCCTATGTTATCTTTATCTTTGGTAATATCTTTGCTCTCATGATTGAGGATCTCTCAAGAGTTCTCCTGTCAGTGCTCTGCATTGAATGCTATCTTTGCATGCTGTAAACTGTTCATACTATGATAATAATAGAATCATAGAATGGTTTGGGTTGGAAGGGACCTTAAAAGTCATCTGGTTCCAGCCCTCCTGCCATGGGCGGGGACACCTCCCATTAGACCAGGTTGCTCAAAGCCTCATACAAGCTGCCCTTCAACTCCTCCAGGGATGGGTCATCCACGACTTCTCTGGGCAATTTGTTCCAGTGTCTCACCACCCCCACAGTAAAAAATTTCCTCCTAATGTCTAATCTAAATCTTCCCTCTTTCAGCTTAAAACTGTTACCTTTCATCCTGTCACTACACTTCCTGATAAAGAAATCTCATCTCTCCTTTAGGCCCCCTTTAAGTACTGGAAGCTGCTCCAAGGTCTCCCTGGAGCCTTCTTTTCTCCAGGCTGAACAACCCCAACTCTCTCAGCCTGTCCTCATAGGGGAGGTACTCCAGCCCTCTGATTATTTTTGTGGCCCTCCTCTGGACATGCTTCAGCAGGACTGTGTCTTTCTTATGTCAGGGGCCTATGAGAGCAGAGTAGGGGGTAAGAATCACCTCCCTCGACCTGCTGGTCATGCTTCTTTTGATGCAGCCCAGGGTACAGTTGCCAGGTCATGTTGAACTTTTCATGAACCAGCACCCTCGCATCCTTTTCCTCAGGGCTGCTGTCAATCCATTTTCTGCGCAGTCTGTATTTTTGCTTGGGATTGCCCTGGGCCACATGCAGGACTTTGCACTTGGCCTTGCTGAACTTCATGAGGTTTGCATTGGCCCATCTCTCAAGCCTGTCCAGGTCCCTCTGGATGGCATCCCTTCCCTCCAGCGTGCTGACCACACCACACAGCTTGGTGTCATCGGCAAACTTGCTGAAGGTGCACTCCATCCCACTGTCCATGTCTGTGACAAAGATATTAAACAACACCGATCTCAATACCAACCCCTGCAGAATGCCACTTGTCACTGGTCTGCACTTGGACATTGGGCCATTGACCACAACAATTTGAGTGCACCCATCCAGCCGTATCCTTATCCACTGAGTGGTCCTCTTGTCAAATCCATGTCTCTCCAGTTTAGAGACAAGGATGTCATGTGGGACACTGTCGAATGCTTTGTAGAAGTTCAGGTGGATCATGTTCGTTGCTTTTCCAGAACATAACTGAATCTCTTATTTTGTTACCATGTTAGTGATATGGTTCTAGCTTATGTCCTGAGCAAAGGCATTTTATTTGTGC
>WKFP01013794.1:0-32699 GCA_011057875.1 Pterocles orientalis | reverse complement strand
AACCAGTATTTAAATAAAATCACTTATTAAAAATGGAATTTAGATAGCATACCCTTTCCTGTTCTGAAGTCAGGTTTCATGAGAGGATGATGTCACTTGGTGTGCTTACCTTTTGTTTCCTTCCGTGTCTGACCAAAGAATCCTATTATGCTTACACCTTGCCAGGAATAAAGCTCTTCTCCCAATGTATCAAACTTTCAAGCAGAATGTTTAGCTATTCTTGTGTTTTGGGGGAGTTGGTGTGGTTCACTCTTTACAGATTTCGGGGTTTTTCTTCCATGAAAATACTCTTACTTTTTTTGTCTGGCAGCTGTGTCATGGTTTATAAAGTCACAGGGACAGTTTTTGTTAAACACCTGGTGAGCTGAGACAGCGACAGGGAGGGTTTCACTCACCACTTAGGGTCACGGTCAAGAAACCTACACGACTTGGGAAGAACAAAAAATCCAATTCAATTTATTAACTATTTAGAGAGAGAAACTGCATCTTAAAAAGGCACTTCTCCCCCACCCCTCCCTTCTTCCCAAAGCCCAAAGGCTTTGCTCTGTACCTTCTTCCCCCACTGGTGGTGCGGGGGGGCAGGGAATGGGGGTGCAGTCAGTCCGCCGCTCCTTCCTCCTCAGGGGAAGGCTCCTCACAGTCTTTCCCGGCTGCAATGTGGGGTCCCTTCTCATGGGAGAGTCCTTCTCAAAACTGCTCTGGTATGAGTCCTTTTCCACACGGGGCCACAGTCCCTCGACAATTGCCCGGCTCTGGCGTGGTCTTCTCCATAATTCCTACATGGGGTCCTCCACGGCTGCATCTTCTCATGGGCTGCACCAAGGGACAAACCGTGTGTCACCATGAATCTTCACCACGCTGCAGGGGAAATTCTGAGGGGAAAACCTCCCTTCTCTGACCGGAGTGTCATGTGGTCCTTCCTCTCAAAATCTCGCCTCTCTTGCCACCACAAGTCTTCATCGGCTCTCAAGGAAACTGAATTTTGGGCGAGCCATGGCAGAGGCTTGGGCTACGGCAGGTCGGTTCACAGAAGCCGAGCAGGCGGCTGGGCAGCCGGGCTGGTCCACCTGAGCCGGGCCCTGCCTGCGGCCGTGCCCCCCCCATTGTTCTGTGTCCCCTCTTCAATATGTTATTCGCAGAGGTACCGATTGGCTCAGCCCTGGCCTGGGGTGGGTCCAGCCTGAAGCTGGGGAAGCTTCCAATCGTTTCTCACAGGGGCTAGATTGGTGCTACTCCTTCCCCTGCTCCCCCTCCCAGTTACTAAACCCTTGGAGCTTGGGGGGTGGGGGTAAGCCCTTAGCAGTCACTTACAGGAGCCACTACTGTAGCCTCAGTTACTTACAGGGTCTGGCACTGCAGCCCCTCCCTTGCTACCAGCAGACCTGCAATCCAGGGAAACCTTTAGCAGCTACTTACAGGAGCCATTGCTGTGGCCCCTCCCTGCTACCAGACAAAACCCCGCACGCAAAACGAGCTAGTATTCACATGTGGCCGAGTAAAACTGCCATGCTTCTCCCAGTTTTGCTGGTGTCTGGGGAGTTCTGGTGGATAATGAGATTTCAACAAACTCCCTGGACATAGCATCCCTCCTTTTTGAGGGAAGTGGATGTGGTTGTCAGTTGTTTGGCTAACCTGGAGAGGAGACCCTTGGGACAACAATGGGGTTGTTTCCTGTTTTGGAAAACACTCTCTAGCTTTTAGCTTTGTAGTCTAAGTAGGTGAGAACTTGCTCTTTGAAGCTTATAAAAATGTGAGCTTGATAGACTACTTTCAAGGCTGGTAATTGTTGCTATGTGGTAGAGGTCTTGAACCCTTTTTGAGGAGGAGCCCTGGAAGTATGATATCTTCACATAAGAAACTCTTCTATTAGTGATTGGCTATTAAATTAATGCTTAGTTTGGTAGAGCAAGAACTCATTACTCTTAAAACTATAATTCCGTATTTTAACTGTCAAGAAACATTTAAACCAATAATGTTTATGTAATATATTGAAATACCTTAGACATGTTGGAGTAGATGAAAACTTCCCATCTGTGGCTGAATCAAGTGGGAGGATTTGGTAAGAGCTTAGATCCTGGACAAAAGAAAGAAGGGTGGATTCAGAACAGAGGAATTACAGGCGTAGTTAAGGAGTGGCCTTATTAACTCAAGTTAGTAAAGGTTATGTGGTAAATAGATGCAGATTGATTAACAGTTGTTAATTGTATATGCAGCTGATAAATTGCTGTAGTTACATTTATCATACTTGCTTCTTAAGCCATCAGGCATCCTAAACTATATTAATGTCTTACATAAAATGTGTATCTCATTTATTGGTTAACTTGCCATAAAATCACTAACTTCAGAGGGATTTAATGGAAATCCTGTAGTGTGAGTTAAAATAATTAATTACAAGGATGGTTTAAATTTTGTGATAGACAGTTTTGGAGGAGAGTCGGTTTTTTTTTGGTCTTTTTAGCCACTATGTATTTGTTAAGGAGAGACAAACATTGACATCTCATCTGCATTGCTTCACAAATTCAATGTTTTAATTTATCCTAATATGAAGGTGCTCATACGTGAGATTGACTTTACACTGGGGTTGCGATGCTGGGAAAGTTGCCATTGCCTTAACTTAGTGGCTGTACTGTCCTATTGTATGTAGAATTGCAGGTGACAGTTCTCAGTTTGCATCTTTGCAGGCATGGAAATATTGCATTTGTGTTTGTTCCATGGCTTTCATCAGTTCTAAAATATGTTTGTCAGGTATACTGAAATCTACTCACTGTTGTCTCTCATGCCTCGTCGCCCCCTCCAATCTAAAACCATATAATCAGGGTTTCATGTATGCTCAATAAGATTGACCTTGGGAAGAGACCATGATTACATAATTATCCCGTCTGGATAACTAGCGCTCAAACTGGGAGGTTGGCAGTCATCTAGAGCTTTGGCTGTGTTTCTCTGATCCTATTTTAGGCTATTTAGGTTATTAGTGTACTGGGAGAGTTCTGCATTAATGAATGAAATAGAAGCTTTTTGTAAAGTTGGTAGCTAGATAATCTAGTAAGCAATGTTTGAGAATTTGCACCTATAGAGTAAAATAATGACGTGGTGTATGGCTTGGTTTGCAAGAGTGCTTGAGCATCTTCTGCTTCTATCAGTTTTAATCTGATATCTGAACCAGATATTCATGTCTGTGAAAACCAGTCCCTGTGTTTGAGTGGTTTTGTGTGTGTGTGTGTGTGTTTTTTTTTTCCCATTTGCTGTGACAGAGGAAGCTGAAGTGCTTATTGCTGTTGAGTAGGTAGCACACTTAATTTTCTTCTGAGCTCAGGCACATGGAAAAACCATTGTTTGCAAAGTTTCAGAGAGTCAAGCTTTCTTCTTCACTCAAAGCATTTTCATTGCCCCACTGTTTTATACATAATTTGTTGGTTCTAACTGTAGAAATGTGTTCCTTACCATTGCTACATATAGGAGCAATGAAATGGTAGTAATTCCCAGTTCAAACTTGTATTTCAAAAATAAGGTGAAGCTGATCAGCATCTGGCTGCTGCCAGCAGGGCTGCTGAAGTTTGTGCGGGTAATAAGAATTACATTGTTTTATGAATAATTAATTTTTAAAAATAAAATTATTTTTTTTCCAGTTACTTGTCCAGATGCTATTACACTTGGTACAGGTTAGGGCACCGCTGGTTTATAAGTTGGTTCTTGGTTTCTTTTGTATCTTCCATCTCTCTGAAATGATAAATCTTGCCATGAATGTGATCTAGTGTGTCCACCTGTATTTCTTTTATTTTTCCCATTTATAACTAAATTGACTGCTCAGCTTAATAGTCATGGTTATGATTTAGGAGTCAAGATATTGTCCATCAGCTGACTGTGGGGAGGCAACTTGTGATGTTTGTGAATATCTTTATGCATGGGAGTGCCTTATAAGAAGTCAAATTGGTTAGCACTATTGGAGGCTGTTGCTGAGTTACCTTCAGATGCAAGCAGAAATGCTGTGTAAACAGCTGCAATATCAGGAGTGGGGGGGTGGGTGTAGTTACACCACGTCAATGGAATTACGTGGTTTGGACGCTATTTAGGATGGTACTTGTCTTTTCTTGTGTCTTGATGTAGAAAGTTGAACTGCAGGATTTCAAAGTGCACAAAATTCTTCCCAGACAGATTTCTTCCAGATTCTACATCAGATGTAGAAGTAATGGAATGTACTCTTTTTGGTTTGGAAGAACTCTACTTTTGGTAGAACTGTACATGGAACAGTGTGCCCTTTCAAGTGGTACCTGTTTTTGATGTGCTTTCAACATAAATGTGATGACATTTACAACCTAGACCTTCAATTTTGCATCAAGTTTCTCAGGATATTTGTTTTTCTTTTGTGCTTGGTGAACTATGGTCTGTAGAAGCCTCCTTTTCTTTTTGAATAGCACATAGAACTGCTCATTTCTGTATAAGCTCAAACTGTGGGTGAAATGAGTTTAGCTTAGAAAGGCAAGACAATATGCGTTAATGGTGATTGCTTCCTGCTTTGGTAACTTTTTAGTTACCAGCTGGTTAGTCTTATGTGGAAGCATAGCACAAACTACTGGTCTGATTTCAGGTTCTCTTCCTTGAAGAGTATGTTTTTGTAGCCAAGAGTAATGTAACAGATAAATTTATGCTTTCAGGAGCCGTGGAAACTGATTTATTTAGAAAGGAAGGAATGGTCTTTCAGTTACACTACACTTTTCACCTGAGCTCTGTGTGTCATCTCATACTCCTGTCAAGAAAATGCTGACGAGTTGTACGACTTTGTCGTATGGATTATTGCTTAGTGGAAAAAAAGTATTAAACTAGACGCTAAAACCTTCAAAATATTATTTCAATGCAGTTGGGTCACTAAAGGAATAGTTTGGCAAATGACAAGCATGGTTTTGTTTGCATGGAAATAGCTGTGAAATTTGCAGATACACAAGAATCTGGTTTAACCTAAATGTTAGTATAGCACAGCATTCAATGTGGAGTTAAGTCAAAGGTTAATAGCTGTCTGAATTATATTTGTCATATTATGGACTTGTTTGTTTTTATCTAAGGACTACAGTGTTGTCATAGAGTTACAGTGTTGGTATACCTTTTTGGTGTTTTCAGACTCCAGAATAAATTTTTTTTTTTTTTCCTCTTTGGCAGTCAAGAATCCCTTCAGTGAAGAACTACCAAAAATAAAAGTAAGTAAAACCACTTAATACTGAGATTTTTAGTCTATCAAATGATTACATAAAAACAATATAGATCTGTTCAGAAGGATGCAGTTGCAGAATGTTTTGCATGAGATGAACACACTTCTTGACACTTAAATGTTTTATTTTTTTTTTTATCTCAGGCAATATAACTAGGATGATAAGGTTTGTCTGTGGCATGCTGGTTGCTTTGTATACTAAGAAAATGTTACATAATTTGTGTTATAGAGCTATGAGGAAGAATTGTGGTGTTGGAAGTTTTGAGGCTAAATTTATTTACCATTTGGCTTTTCAGACTTGAAAGGGCAGCTGGTAAGAGAAGTTGACTTGAAACTCCAGGATCTTATTTAGTGCCATAGAAGAGCAAGGGTTAGCCTGCTTCAGAAAATAGGTTTAAAAGTTTGTCTTTTTCGCTTCAGTTCTGTTCTATTACTTGTTCCAACTGGAATATCAGGATAAACATTTTTGAGATGTCATCGTTGAAGGTACCTGTATTATTCATAGTTCTGCAGCATGTGTTCTGGTGGTTCTCTCTTCTGGCCTTCAGTCTTTGTGCCTGAACTGTAAACATAGTGATCTGCTTTTGCTAGACATATATAAGCAAGTATTGGAAGATTACTATGTGGGTTTTTTTGTTAGTAGTGTGTTTGTTTTTTTTGTCTAGGATTGAGGTCTCCAAAAGTGAATAATTATATATTTTAAGTAGGTAGCTTTTGGCTAGTTACTTGGAAAGAAAAAGTTTCTGAATCTTTTGAACAAATTTTGCAGGGTAAATTTTGAGTATTGTTTTAAGAATTACTTTAGTAGCCTAGAGAGAATGCGTCTTGTGCACTGGACTTCACAGACTGAGAACCTGTTTTGTACATTACTTTCTTCTGTATTTCTTTTGTTATTCCATGGTAATTCTACTCCATGCTTGATTGTTAGCTATGAAGGTTGTACTGTTCAGTTCCTTCCTTTAGCTGGTCCGACCATTAATTTAAGAAGAAAAGGAGCCTAGTCACGAAAGTGCTTCACATGTTTGTCTCAGTGTAGCTATTAATGAAGTCATGGGTGTACCCCAAATAAATGGAACTTGGAGTACTGCTGGTGGTATGTGCATGTAGTAGAGGACTGATTTTCCTCTTTTGCACTGTCCAGTATTTCTCAACCAGGAAATGAGTTAATAAGCTCAGTTAGTTTCCCAGGGAGGACCAACTATATCAGTTTAATGTCAATGATGGTTTTGTAGGACCAGGATAGGAAGAGGTGATGCTGGTAATTGTTGATAATGTCTATGGGAGTTACTTTGTCAAATGTTTGATCCATAGAAGAAGTATTCTGGTTCTTTGGTAGCAGTTTTCTTATGGAAAAAAATTGGAGGATTCACACTTTAAAATGAGGTCAGACAGTGCTGGTGCATCAGGGAATTAAACTTTTTTTTTTCAATGTGAGTGTAATCAGAAGATGCACAAACTTGAAAAATACTTCTTTGCATATTTTCTGAATAAAGGCCTTACCCCAGCCATTTGACTGCCCCAGGAGTCAGAGCCAAATTAAAAAAAGAACAAAATGTTTGAGAATGGCCTTTAGTACTCAGTATATGTAACTGCAGGTTCTTCATGTTCATATTTTGAATAATTAATTCTAGTATAAAATGTTTCTGCATATATTTCAATGAAATTGCTCAATATCTTGATAAAATGTTTAACTCGCCTGTCAGTAACAATAACATAACATTTCATATCATACTTGTTTTGGGAATTAGGCCTTTTTATACTAGTGACGTATGCAGGAACTATCAACAAGATTGTATTGTCCACAGCTTTCTGGGTTTTGTTTTTGGTTTTTAATTAAGTTACTGTATTTTGAAGGTAGACAGCGAAAATCTTACATTGCTATGCATTTTATACATGAATATGACCAGATGGTACTTAAGTGTAGCTTGTATGAAGTGTCACTGCACATCTATTAAGAGTAAATCTGGTTTAGTTTTACAGAGTAGGTATCAGAAAAAAAACCCACCAGACTTCTTTTGGGTCATTGCACTGTTCTGTCAGTAGTATTAAAATAACCTTTTGAGCTGTCAGTTGTAACTGGCAGATTCATCAGAGCCCAGGCTGCAATCTAGTTTAGTTTCAATCAAGATCTGAAAAATCAATACTGTGAATACTTTGATTCAAAATCTATTGCTTCCATTGTTGCTGATGAGCAAAACATTACAGCTTTCCACCTGTATTTGTAAGCCCCTTTTATTTTCTCATTTTTTGGGGGCTAAATGGAAGAAAATACATCTCTACTAATGTTTGTTTTAACATTAATGTGTGTTTCTAATTCTAGGAAGATGAAATAAGTCTCATGATGAACAGCTTATATGCACTTCATGATAAATTGGCACAAGTAGCAGGTAATGCTTTAAAAATATTGTGACTAAGAGCGTTATGGCAACAGCTACAAAGAATTCTGTGCCCAGATAGTGATTTGCAATAACTGGTATATGCTGGGGCCTTGATAGCCATTTAGAGTTCTGTTTTGGGAAACTAGAAATTCTAGTTCACTTAAACTGTTTTTCACACCAGTGTAATGCCTTTTGTCGCAATGTTTTCCAGTTAGCGGGATAGGCTGTTGAATATTGTGGTCCTCTGTGCTTTTTGATCTCATGGTTTATTAATCAGATTTCATTAAAAGGTTTAATGTTATACATGGAGAAGAATATATATTTCTTTTAAAGGTGGTTATTTCACTCCAGTGGAAAAATGTCTGAAAACCAAAATATTTAGCAACAATCAGAAAATGCTTCCTAATACAATGAACAGTATTGGTTGAACGTGATTGCCTTGTTAAACAAAATAGTCCAACTTAACCATACTAATTATATAGTAATAAAAGCACTATATATAGTAATGTGCCAGAGATGGTGTTTAGGATTAGTATTAATTACTGAATATTCAACGTAAAAAATACAGTGGTTTTGCCTAGAGTCACAATTAACACAGCTTTAAACTGCATAGATATTTACACATCACAATCAGGAAATGGTGAGGTTAAGACTCTGTAACTGGTGAGTGTGAGTTACAGCAGAATCTATTTCATGACTGTTAAGCCATTTATTTATGATCCTTGCTTATTTAACCCATAATGTGTTTAGGAGGCGGTGGTTCAGTTTTTGTTTTTTAAGCCTTACTGTTCTTTGTGTCAATTATTTGTTTTGCAACAGCAAGTTTCACCAAGAAGGCTTTTCCACGGCCTCTCTCAAACATTAAAAAAATGTGGAAAAACTTTGTCAGATACAAGGCTGATAATTTAATATGTCAGGGCTATATAGGATATCTGTGGGAAATTTGAGCAGCTCTGTAATACCTTTAAATTGCAAGAGTAATCTTCCTTCAGAAGCTTTTTGTTTCCAGTGCACTTATACTAGCTGCAGTGAATAAAATAGCTGTTTTGACAAAACCAATGTATTTCTTCTTGTTATTCTTTAACCCCAAAAAATAGTGAAATAATGATGTTTAACCTGAGTGCATGCAAAATAATAGTTGCTTCCTTTTGTTGCTTTCTGACTGTGAATATCTTCAAGTGTTGATGTTTCACAGGTCAATTACATCTTGAAACATTTTTGTCTGTTTCAAACTGTTTTCACCTTTAATAAATGATAGTAGACAATTCTGGTCTATAAATCATCAGGACCAAAAGATTTATTTTTTTTTGCATGTGGGGTAGCCAACCTGTGGTGTGTAGTAATGTCTTACGAGACCCACAGCTGTGTGCAATACAGCACTTGTGTGAAGTGGAAGTAATGGGTTATGCTACTTCTCTCCCTCTTTTGAGAATAAAATATAACAGCTTGCTGTGCCCTCAGTGTGCCACCTGGCCCTCCAGTGGCCATACAGTAAACAATGTACTTGCCTGGATAAAAAGGTTTGGCACCTCCTTTTTACATCTGTGAATGAAAAGGAGTTTTCTTCGTTGGCTGGGGCTTTACACTCATAAAAATGTTTACCTGACTGCCTTAGGAGAGGAATTTGTACACTTCAAGATGTCTGCTTTCTTCCCCAGGTCTCAAAGGTGCATTAATCTCCATTAGTCTATTCTTGTCTGGGAGAATCTTCAGACTTACTTAAAAAAAAATATAGCCATACTTTCTGGTTAGATGATCCCTCAAACTGAAGCTGTATTGCAAGATTACCTGGTTGCTCAGCAGAGTAGCTTTCATATAGTCTGAAGAATGACCCAATTCATCTGTACGTAGACACAAGTTATCCTTAAAGCCAGGTTTCTTAAGGTATGAGAGGAAGAAGTCTGTCGTCCATTTTGGAATACCATACTGATGTAGACCTGGCACAATGTCTGGAAGCTGTTTAAAAGTCATAGAATAGAGAAAGCTGCTGGAGAGGTGCAGTGTGGAAAAGTGTTGATCTTGTACACAGTGTAGCACTTGAAAAGAGAGACAAGTAAAGGAATATGGTTTTACTACAAGTAGTGCTTTTCAGGTCTCTGTCCCATACTTTGAAAAGTTTCTCTCATTTCATACTTGGCCATGAATCATTTGTTCATATTATAACTATTAATATTAAAAACGCAGGCTGGAAACTTGCAGTAGTCTGTTCTGTTAAGCTTTATTCAGCATTTTGACTACCATGAAGATGGTCACTTCAGAATTTGGTTTCTAGCCTTCTTTATTAGTCTTCTTGTATTTTTACTGAGCTAGTTTCTTGCCTTGTCAACTTCAATTGGTGAGCAAGTAATGGGGCTTCTATTTCAGAAGGTAAAACACTGAAAAGTTTTTTGAAGGAAAAAAGTCAGAGTAGCAGTTTGTTAATTTTATTTGACAATATAGTGTGTTCCAACTGTAGATGCCCGTTCTGTACTGTAATGCTCTGATATGCTGTAAAATGATTTAATTATCCTAAATAAAAATGGATTGTCTTTAATGCATCACTGCTCTCAGAATAACTTGTCTGCCAAACCTATGGTGAGTAATGGCTACCTCACAACAACCTAGAGGGAGAAGCAGTATCTACTCGTCTGAGTTGAAGTTCGTGTTCTTGTGTTCTTATTCAGAGATGAATAAATTATTTAAATTAGACTTCCTTCAGGCATATGTTAATTCCTGGATGTCCTGGTCTTTCGTGGAGAGACTTCAGTAGATCACATCTGTTTTCATACAGGCTTGCAAAATGAATAACCCTAACCACCATATCTGCAAGAAGCAGACAGCTACCCGTGGGTATGACCCTGCTTTCTTCTACATAAAGAATTTTTATTTAGTTAGACATTTCTTTTTCGTGGTGTTCTTCACAGAGTGATGATCTGTCAGATTTAGATGGTTTCCTTCTGAGCTAATGGACAGCACAGGTTCTTGAGATGCAGGGATGAATTAGACTTCCATATGTAATAAGGCTTACTGATAAATCCATGGCTGGAAGAAAATCTTGGCCAAAAACTATAGATATTACTTCAATATTAATTTCAAGTGTCAGCTACTGTATCTGATTGCTGTCACAGGCTCTCTGTTCTGTCACTCTTCTTAATCTTTAGTTCTTCAAGTAATTGATATTTTCCTGTTTCCAAACAGTGATTTGAAGACTATTTAGGAAGTTCTGCTTTTTTGTGGTCTTACGAAACTGTTGAATTTGCCTTTGGGAGATAAGGGATTCTTACTTGCTCTCACAACACTTTTTCTGCTCCTGCTTTTCTTCAGCTACCCACTGTAGTGTCCTGCTGCAAGTAACCTGTAGGCATAAGAATGTTTTATACGCTATTTTTGCTTTTTGTGTTGGTTGACTGTATCACAACAAACTACAAGCTGGAGATGTGTACTAAATCCATGTATTCCTTAAAGTATTAGATTTCCACTGGGTTTTGGTTTGGTGCTTTAGGAGATTGATTTACACTGTAAAGCAAATATCTTAAAATTCTGAATATTTCTGTTAACTATATATATGCAGCAGCTCATAAATTAAGCTAAATGCCCAAATGAAAGTCAACTATTCTAGCCTGCACAGAAAATCAGATCGGACTTATTTTATGTATTGAAAGCAATTGTGAGAACAGACTTAAGTGTTTCTTTAGAGCTGAAGCTTTAGTTGTTTTTTTTTGCTAGGAGAAGAACTCAGCTTCTTATGTGGCTTGCCTGAGTATGCTAACATAAGCTAGAAAGTAATTTTGTGATCCTTGCTGGGATGTGTTACTTCTTACCCCCCTACAAAGGCAAGTAGAATGGTTCTCTGATTGCACTTGAAATTGAAGTGATTTGTGCCTAAGGAAGGTCTGAGCACAAACATCCATGCTTTCTCTAGAGATTGCAGTAGACATTTTAACAGAGGGACAGTTTTTACAGAGCTCAGACGTATCTTGCAGCAGACGAGTGCAAAATTTTTTTGCCTCTGCTTCAGTTTTATTCCTGGATGTAGGGCCTCAAATGGAACAGTTGGGAAACATTTTTGGCTCAAGCTGTGGAAATTGGATTTTCAAGCCAAGTGGTTAATGATTGCACCAAAGTTATTCAAAGTAAGCCTTCATTTGCAGAACTATTAGCTAAAGCAGTGACTGAAATGGCATATAGGAATATCCTGCTGTTTGCAGTAAAACAGAAGGTTGTCTGACTTGTGAACTACCTAACTTTCTGCAGGCTTTCAAGTTCATGAGTTTCTCAGAAGAAAGCTGTTAAATGGTTCTCAGCAGTACATGGGTTGGAATGAGAAACTGCATCTCCACCAGCTTTTTGTACAGGACTGAAACTCCGTAGCTCTGATTAGCTTACTCGTTTCAAAGTGGGAGGCAAGAGTAAAGTGATTTGCCCGCCTGCCAGCATTGCACAAGGGTGATTTGAACTGCTGGGCCTTAGACGTTGTCAGAGCCCAAGCACCAAAAAGTGTTTTTAACTGTTAAACTTGTTCAGAAGGAGTATAGTCTGAAAAAAATTTCAGAATCTGGACTGCAAGGAAGCCGCCTGCTGGTTTTTGAAGATGAAACCAGAAGCTGTGAAGTCAGTGTGTTGGCTGCATACTGCATAAACATAATTCCTGGAAGAAGGCAAATAAGATTAGAATTTAAAACTACCGAAGTAATCCCATAGTCCCCCATCTAAAGACGCTTTTGTCCTCTTGTAAGAAATAATACTGTGTTCTCAGAAGACTGAAAATTCAAAAATAATCCTGAAACTTGTTTTTAAGAATTATTTTTTCACAATCTGGTCTCCTGTTTATGTGTGGTTTTGGTGGGGTGGGTTTGTTTTGTGTATTAACATCACCCTTTCTATTCTTTCTTACTTATTTCATAAATGGGTTTTCTTTCTTATCTAGATAATTAAAAAAAAACCCCAACAAAAGCTCCTAAGTAGAAGGGTCTCATCTTCCTCCTCTCACAAGCTGTTTTGTTCAGTCAAATTATGACTGGCATGCTTTTTCTGTATTAGAAAGACCCCAGGAAGACTTCAGGTCTTACCAAACAGCAAAAAAAGAGCTTAAATGGATGAATACCTATCAGACTTGCTTATCTCATAAAACTTAATACCTGATTGAGATTGTACGTATGGCTTCTACAGAGATACCTTTTGGGTTTATGTTTATTCTATCAGTTCTAGTATAGTTATCCCAAGTCTGCTGATCTTGAAACATGAAATCACTGATGATTACACATGTAAATTTACAAATTATAGAGCTTGTGCTGCACAAAAGGAATGTCTGCCTAAATTACATACAAGAATAGCCCATAGCTCCAGTTCTTGAGCTGACTTCTAAATTCAGTGTTTTTTGGCAGATGTGGTGTCAGTTTTCATGAGTGATTTCTATAGTTCTGCTGTTACAGTAGACTCAGGTACTTTGGAAGTCTTAAGACATTGCATGTTAATTGTCAAGTGAAACGACTTTTAAAATGGTGTCTTTTCTGCTCAGTGCTTGATTGAAAATATGTGCATGCACTCGGTCACGGTTCCAGCAGCACTTCTAGGTCAGATAGAATGCAAGCACTGTTAAACAGCGTTCCTACTTCTCTATAACCCAACAGTAAGAGAAGAGCATCCTGGTTATGGTGATGTGTTTGCAAGGCCAAGTTCACCTAAATCTATTGAAGAGTATTGAACAAAACTTTGCTTTAGCAATCTGAGAAGGACTTCTGCTTCATAGAAATACTTATTTCTTTGGAACTCCCTACCGTAAATAAGACATGAAGATGCTTCTTCATAACTTGCTAGTGTTTCCTAATTTTTGCTTGGATTGACTCAAATGTTCTTGTTTGTGTAGGGAATTTAGTACTTGAAGTTGCTCCGTTTAAAGGGTATTCCAGTGTGGAGTAATTCCAACTTTAAATACTTTGTAACAGAGTATAAGCAAAGTTTTATATTGTGTATATGCATGAGTATCTTAAACTTCCCTAGTCTTGCTATGACTTTGGGGAATGTAGAGTCAGGAAAGTAAGGCAGGTGTAACCCTGAACAGTGAAAGGCTGAATTTGTTGTTTCCTATTTTATTGCTTTGGCACAGTAAAATTGTAGTTATAGATGCTAAGTTTTTTGTTTGTTTTTTTTTTTTTTTTTAGAAAGATCAGGAAAAAAATTGTTTGCCACTCCTTGACAGTTCTTCAGAAATGGTGGCCTAGTGATAGATAAAACTGTTCTTAGACCTTTTCCTTTTCTGTGACACTGTGTTGGTATGACTGTGCGTACGTATTTATTTTTTTGTGTAAATCAGGTACCTTCAGTTTAGAAAAGAAACTCAGGAAGATGATGGCATATGGCTGTGAGGACTGCACATAATGCCTTATTTCCTGACTCTTTCTGCGTGCTTTCCAAAAGAATTAGGAGGATGGTAAAACGACAAGTTTCAGGCTGTAGTGGGATTTTGTGGATGTTCAGGAAGGTGAAGAGTTATTGTGATAACTCAGACTAATCTGAAATATGGTAACTTCATAGTGCCTGAAACACTATTATGGGTATGTTGCAACTGGTACTAACTTGATCTGTGTAAAAGATAACACATGTTTCGGAGTAAATGGAAATTATTTGGAAGAAATTGAGTCAAGGTACAGCAACTGTTTTATGGTAATGTCCTTTTGATAGTTCTTCATACTGCCTTTTGTTCTACTTCCAGTGTAAATAATGAAATGTACCTTGAGCAGTACATGAAGTTGTATTGGTGTGATTTGTACATATTATTAGCTGTGACAATCTTCAGGTTTTTAAACTGTTTTTTGAAGGATAAATTTGTCCAGAGATTTTTCCATGTTTTTAGTGGAACTTCTGAGAATTATTGAGCTACTTCTGCTTGTGTAGATTGTGCTAACTGTAAGCTTTGTGTTTAGGTAATTTTTTAAATATATATAATGCAGTAATAAATAGATCAAAATAAACAAAATTTTCATTTTACCAGGGGAGCATGAATGTGGCAGCTCTAGTCAAAGAAATCTTACTGTCCAGGAGGCAGCTGCATATTTAAAAGTAAGCAAAAGAGGTATTTTCCATTGATTGTATGTAAGATTTATATAAATTATAATTTGTAAGGCTTGGCTTTGTCTCTAGTATATTGACTAAAATTTGACTTAGCATTGAATGTTATTTGGAAATGTTTGTAATTGATGTCTTCAACACATGCTACTTAGGATTTTTATTTAGGGATGTAGCGAGGTTTTGAGGGGAGAGGGAAGGTGAAAGAAACTTGCTTAATTGCGATGAATGTGTAGATGGTGATGCTTCAATGGCATGCAAGTTTTTTTCCCTTTCATTAAAACACCAGGGCATGATTTGAATTGATGGAGGTAATTGACCAGCAAGAAAACATTAAATTTATGAAATTCAAATCTCTAGAAGCTTTTCCAGAAATCAGTATATTACCACTTGAGACTTAATAGGAAAGGATACTGTCTTCCTTTCTTTGGGATGAGTGGTTGATGTGTGGATCTCTGCAGCGGGCCTGACAGCAGGTATATGGAGACACCATTCAATGATGCTTTAAATAGAAATGGTCAAAAAAGGCCTTTTTGTTCATTTGATAGCTGTGCAGTATTATGAAATCCCACTCTCTGCTGTCATTCCCCTGCCTCACTCCCCAAACAAAAGATGACTCTTGCCTTGTCTTGACAGCTGTAGGGTTTTTTTTAGCCCACGTTGGTGTACCCTTCAGTGGAAGACTACTTGCAGCTTTTAAAAGGCTGCGAGGATAAGATTTCTTGATTGGGTGGGGGGCTAAGCTGATGTGGCTTTCAATATACAAATGTATAGAAGTTTTACATTCTGGTGAATGTTTACATAGTAGACAAGGGGCAATGTTAAGAGCATCCTGAAGAAGCTGTTAGCACTGGTTTATATTTTGGCAGTGATCTTCTATCCCTATTAAAACCCGTGCATTGTGGGAATACATGGGAAAAAATCAAGTTGATGCCAGATAACTGATGGTCTTACCTATCTATCTTGCTGAAAGAATGGCAGTTGTTATCATAACAACTGTTTTAGCTCTGATAAGAAGCTCAAATTTTGTATGAAAATGTGTCACTTTGTACTGTCTCATTTAACCCTACAGTTCCTCACTTTGGGAGTATAAATATAAGTCCTTAGCAGAATTTCAGTGTTCAGTGGTAAAACTTTAGTATTTTACTCTCGAGGCGAAAATAAAACAGTTACTGGGGTTTTTTAAGTACTTGTCCTTTAATTCTAGGACAGTTACATTATGTGAGGTTCAAATAAAAGATGGAGTTAAATCTTTTTGGAGAGTATAATTTCAAAAACAATAGTAACTTCCATTTTTGCTTTTCTTTTTCTGCAAAAGAACATGCAAGGTGAATTATGGGGACAGCCTTAGCTCAGATTGAAGTGAATGTTCTCCTATGATAGTTTATACCAATTAATTCAAAAACAAAAAAAAGGTAAATTTCTACATAGTTCTTGAACTACAAACACTGGGCTATTTACAAAATACCTGTTAAATTCCTCAAGCTGCTTCAAAAAAAAAAAAGAAAAGACCTGAATTGCTTTTATAGGACCCGTTTTCAGCTGGGTTTATATCTAGTTGGAGTTTTACTCTTGAAGTAGATTTTTCAGTGAGCACCGCCTAGTGGCTGAATAATTTTTTTTCTTGATGTACGTTAGAATTGTTAATAAAACAGTGAATGTGGCTTGACTTTTCAAACAGTCCTCAATTTGAGGAATACATACAAGTCTGATAGCTGCTCATAGCATGTGTAGATTCAATTCAGGTAGTTAACATTTGTGCAAAATCTGAAGAATCAAGAACAAAACCACGTGGTTTAGCTACTAATCTGTACAATATCTGAAGTTTATTGTGGCATGGTAACTTGCTGGTTTTTTATGAAATTACTTATCAATATTTGTCTTTTGACAGAATTTAGATCCAGAATATGAAAGTGTACTTAACACAGCATTACAATGGATCTTGAATAGTGGGGAAGATGTAGGCATAAAGTAAGTGGTCTTTACTTAATAACTTAATTTATTTTCAGTGTGTCCCTTTGCATGAATACTATATGTATTTTTTAATAGGTGTCTCAGCAATGATCCTAATGAGATGGATGTCACTAATGTGACAGATGTGAAGTATCTGGAATCAACTAGTCCAAAGATGTCTTTCAGGTGTCGGTTTCGCCGTGCATTTGTTAATGTAACTCACAGATTATCAATATTGCTTTTGGGTAAGTTAATTTAAATCAGACTTTCTTCTTATAACTTGCATTTATGTAAGTTCATGGGGAAAAGTAAACAGCATGTTTAAAAAAAGTTTTTATTCAACCACAAAACGTGGAGTTCCGGTCGGTATCTTGATTACAGTGCAGTTTGCTTTGCACTTCTGTTGCACCACAGTATTTTCACATTGGTTGCTGTCATCCCCTGCTGTAGTCAGCCGAACATATTCCTTCTTTGGGAACTTGTGTCTTTTTCCCTGCCAAAGCAATACCTTGTGGTTTCCAAAAATTCTAAGTTGAACTGGTTTGAAAAAGCAAAATGCTCAGTAAAAAGACATGATAGCCTTAATTTTGAGGGTACTTAGCTGTTGTCGTAGGAACTTTAGAAACATAACTCAAAAAATCATCTTTTATGTAGTTTTAGGAAAAGCTGGATAGCCAACCTAGTTGTCACCAAAAATTCTTACCTCTAAGACTATGTTGTAAAAAATATATTTAGTCCTTCAGTGAGACTTATTTAGTCTTTGATAGTTGGCTAGTTAAGTTTCAAAGTCTTTCAAGTTTATTCTTAACCATACTGAAAACTATTCATCATAAAAATATGATACAGCTGCATGCAAACACTTCTTTCCTTGTGGCTGGTTAGAAATATTGAAGATGCAGAGTTCATCTCGTGCGCCTATAGAATATTTAATAAATTGTTTGTCCCAATATCTTAATCTCATGCTTATGAGCACAAGACTTGAGAGCACCTTCACTAGCCTTGTGATGAACTGAAAGAATCAAAGGCAAACTGTCCCAGATTGCCATCTTTCTGATAATACTGGATATGAGGGTTGAATTGGGATGCAGAAATGAAACTCTGTATCTGAGTCAACCACTCGTCTCATCAGTCATACTGAGCAAATTGCTTTGTGTCTCAACTTTCTCATCTGTAATTAAGGTTAATACAAAGCACCTTTTAAGAAATAAAACATTGTGTAAACGTTAGATGTATTGTCATTAACACCCATTTTGGCCTAAAACAGTGTCCCTCAGTCTCTTCTACGCGTCAGTTAACACTGCCTTGTGATCACTGGTATATGAGAGAAACTATGTAACTGTGATCTGTGTATATGTGTTTTTGGGGCCTTTTTCATTGTTAAGAAATCACAGGTGTAGTGGTGCTCCGAGCCCAAGACAGAATATGGAATGAGATTTTTATTTTCAGCTTATGCTGCTGACCTTTCTAACTATGTTGTGCTTTTGGGGAGTAATCTTTAAAGTAACAGAAAAAGAGCATGCAGTACTTTGCAAGAAATACAAATCCGTAGCTGAACTGAAGCAGTCCAAGTTAATTGGTTTTGACTGGTACATCTAAAGCATGTGACTTGTCTATGGATTAGTGAATATTGTGCATTTTTAAATCATAGAATCATAGAAACATTAAGGTTGGAAAAGACCTCAAGGATCATCAAGTCCAACCCAACACCACCTAACTCACTAAACCATGTCCCTAAGCACCACATCTACATGTTTCTTGAACACCTCCAGGGATGGTGACTCCACCACTTCCCTGGGCAGCCTGTTCCAATGTCTGATCACTCTTTCAGTGAAGAAATTTTTCCTAATATCCAGCCTAAACCTTCCCTCATGTAACTTGAGGCCATTTCCTCTTGTCCTATCACTTGTTACTTTAGAGAAGAGGCCAGCACCCACCTCACTACACCCTCCTTTCAGGTAGTTGTAGAGAGTGATACGGTCTCCTCTCAGCCCCCTCTTCTCTAAACTAAACAACCCCAGCTCCCTCAGCCGCTCCTCATAAGACCTGTGCTCCAGACCCTTCACCAGTTTCGTTGCCTTTCTCTGGACCTGCTCCAGCTCCTCAATGTCCTTCTTGTGGTGAGGGGCCCAAAACTGAACACAAATCTTACCATGTTTTGAATTGTCAGTTTATGTGACTTTTGATATGACTTTGAGTTTTGCCAATATAATTAGTTTACTATTTTGCTTCCCAATGAATAAAAATTTCAAACCACTTATGGGATACCAGGCTATTGTTAAAACAATAAAATATTTTTCTGAAGTTAACTGCTCTTCAAAGCTTACGATTTTGTGTTGCTGTGTTAATATAAAATATTGACAGTGAGTACAGTGTATTTCACTAGCTTTGGAACTTAAAGTACTTCAAAAAGATAGCTAGTTCAACCAACTTCTGAAGTGTGTGCTGTGAACTTTTTTAAAAACCCCATGTTCTAATACTGTTTAAAGAGTATTATACATCTTAATGCAGGTATAGCCATAGCTTGGGGAGTCTTGCACTACATGAAATATCGTTGGTCAAAAGAGGAAGAAGAAACGAGGCAGATGTATGATATGGTGGTAAAAATCATAGGTATGGCTTCTTGAGTCACATCTGATATATCTGTATCAGCTCTGTACAAGCTTTCAAAGTACTGGCATAAATTCAGTTATGTTTTCTGCCTGTTCACTTGTCAGTCATGCTGTTAAGAGTTTTCTAGGTCAAACATGCAGTTCGTGTGTTTTGTTTCTTTTTTAATAATCCTTTAAACCTAATCAAAGTTTTTGGTATTAAGATTGTAATTTGTGAATTATATCAACATGGCTATAATAAATTCCCATTGACTTGGTGGTATTTTACCTTACTATTGAAAACAAATACAAATGTGATGTTTGTTGACTAGAAGTATGGTGACTTTGCTTTCTGTATGTGGTTTTTCATCTATCTTTTGCTAAAATATCCACTTCTAAAATGTGTGTTAGCTCTCAATTCCATCCTTAATGACTTTTCATAGAAAAAGCAGCCTTTTAATTAGTCACTTGAAGCAGAAATTATGTTACTAAAATAGAATGCATAATTGAGTTCTGAAATTCTGCCTTTGTGCTTGAAGCCACAATGTTTTCAGTAGTTTATGTTTGTACTTTTTAAGCTCTGTTTTGGGCTGCATTTTTGCTTAAATTGTCTTATTACTTTCACCTATGGCAATCATCATAAATACAGAGATGGTAGACAAATTGGAGCGGTTTTCCTGTTTTAACTATTTTCCTGCCGTTTTTGTTTGCAAATCAAGTTTTGTTGGGTTGGGGGAAAGCACTTTATTTTCAAAGGTGGCTCTTTGCTAACAATTAAAAGTACTAATCAAGAATAACTGCAAGAACTCTTTTCAGTTATTCCAAAGTTATTTGGGGCACTTTGCAGCACCGTGTGTGGTTAGTTTTCCTGATTTGCCTTCAGCATGGTTAGGAGGAAAAATGCTTCAAAATGCCAGAATCACCTTAACTTTAGCTACTGAAATTGGGAGTGGTCTTCAGAGTAGCTGTTCATTGTCAGAATTTATATTTTTCTTAATGTTTGCATGAACTATGTAGTTACCAGTTTTTCTTATGGTGTCCTCAGATGTTCTAAGAAGTCACAGTGAGGCATGTTCTGAAAATAAAGACTTGCAGCCTTACATGCCTATTTTGCACGTGCGTGATTCTCTAATACCACCTCAGGACAGGTATGTTCTCACTAGAAGTAGTGAATTCCTTTATGTGTAAGTAAGGAGAAACAGTAAAAGTAAATTGATCAATTTCTGTTAATTTCAGTAGGTTGCACAGTGTAATATTTTGGAGATTCTTATTGACATGAGGGGAAAAAACCCATTGGATTTCTCTTACATGCTGGCTGTCAGCAATGCAGGCTGTTATAGCTCTAACTTTGTAATTCTTGCTTTAATTCTTAAGGAGGAAAATGAGGAAAGTCTGGAACAGAGCAGTTGACTTTCTTGCAGCAAATGAATCTAGAGTTCGCACAGAGACAAGAAGAATAGGTGGTGCTGAGTTCTTGGTTTGGAAATGGATGCAACCTTCCGCAGCATGTGACAAAATTTTAGTAATACCATCGAAAGTGTGGCAAGGCCAAGGTATTGAAGTTTAATTATAGTTTTGCAAATATAATTGTTTTAATTTCTGTGTCTTAACTTCTGGTGTTTTGTTGCTTGAACATGAAAGACTTGTCTCACCTTTAAGTATTGTAATGAACTGTCAGGGCTATTTCTCTATTATCTTGTTCAGTAGACTCTTTTTCTGTACATTCAGTCTCTGGTTATTTTCAAGCAAAATGAGCTTTTGTGCTCTGCAGAAAGGAAGGAGAGGGCATTTAGCCAAAGTGAGTTGCTTGTTCCTTTTAATTAAAAAAAAAAATACTCTTTAGTTCGTCAAATTCTGAGATGCTTTATGCTTATTGGGAGTAATGTAGTTGGTTGTATCTGACAGCAGGTAAATGGGAGCTTGTAGACTTGAGTTACTCTCAAGTTATCAGTCAGGTACCTAAAGACAGAGTTTTCAACTTAATCATGGAGCCAACTGGCAAGAATTCAGTGGGTTTGCAGTTGTCTGTCTGCAGTGGTCATCTTTTCCTATTTCTTTTTCTTTCTGCCTTTCTTCATGTTAAGCTTCAGATTTTGGGGTGGGTTGGTTTTTTTGGTCAATGAAAAATTGAAGCTATAAGACTTGAATTCTGGCTTGCAATAAAAAAGAATGGTAATTTCTAGCAATGTCTGAGTGTGAAGCTAAATGTTTAAAGTGAAATCTTAATTGCCAGTTGTTTAAATGCTGTGACGCTCTAAGTCTGTCTTGCCTTCATTCTTCTATAATGCTGTGTTATCTCTCCACTGGGACTGAAATAAGCACTGTACAGAATTCTAGTTTATAAACTCAGTGGTTTATTTTGATGGTGAGGGAGGAGGGAGTAGTTGCTTCTCCAGTTTTTAGTTCAGTTTTTAAAATAAGATGTTTTCAAGGTTGTATGGTGCATTACTTCTATGACATTGAACTAGATGCTGAAAAAAGCCTAGTTAAAAACCAGACTTTCTGCCCCTCCTAGTCCCCCTTAAACAAAATATAAATTCCTACTGGCAAGCAACTGTACTCTAATCTGTGTTGTTCTGGAGTATGCTAATTTTGGTCTTAGTTTAACTGATGCAGGTGGTAATAGGCTTCCTTCTTTTGCCTGTTACTGGTATACATTTTTATTTGTAAAAAACAATGTTTTCATTGTTTCCTATAAAAGAGGGTACAGATTAAAGCAGCTCCTTCCAGTGTGATTATTTCCTTTCCAAAGACAGACAGAAAGAGCTTCTTTGTGGCCTGGAACATTTATACTGTAGCACACTTGATTGCGTGAGTAAAAGTACTGCTAACATGCTGGTTTTGTCCTAAGCCACTTGTGTGTTTTCATGAGTTCTGTGTATGCTTTCAGCCCTTGGGTCTTAGATTTTGCTGTTCTGTAAGTTCAAAGCAAAACCAAACAATTCTCTCTGTCAACTTGAAAAGCCAAATGTTTTGATGTTTGAAGATATTTGACATGTTATCTGATGAGGGTGTTAGTAGTCTTGGGACTCATTTCTTGCTTGTCTATGCTAAATGTTATGTTGGGTTATGTACTTTTCAAAGTTATGCTACTGGTTTTAGCATTACCTTTCTCATTTTCTATCATTCATTGGAAATGAGGCTGCTTTTTAAAATAATACTTTGTAAATACTACTGCAGGCTTGAGGTTCTGAAGTCATTGTCTTGCAGTAGTGGTAATATCACATTCTACTGTGACAGCTGTATTAGTATTTCAGTTTCTCAAAATTTCAGTTAGTAAGATGTGAGTATAACTTGATTACGAGAGTTGCAGTGTCTTCTTCCTAGGACATTGACCATTAGGGATGTGCAAGTGCTTTAGGTGCAGTGCATTTTAGTGGGTTTCATCAACAGCTGTCTCTGTTCCATCTGTAATACTGACATGATCTATTTTCAAACATTTAAATTGAGTGTAGCTTCCTCAGACTGTGTATATTATAAAGCTGAATCTTCTGTGCCGTTTACTGTTCAGTACAGGCTGTGAAACATGACACTCCGCTTCTGGAATTTCTTAGTTTACTACTCATTTGCTCTGTTTTTCTTGTCCTGTTTGACTGCAGTATAAATCACTCTGTAACGTTCTGTCCTGTATTAGAAATGGGACTGGATTTTCCTTCATCTGGAAAACTTACTTAACGTGTGATAGCTCAGGTGCTGCTCTGCTACATGAAATGTATACATTCAAGACTCTCAACAGAACAGTAGTTTCCAAAACTTCTAGAAAGGTAGCTACTATAGTAGGCACCATCTGAATTTGAGCACCTGATACCTCCTGTAGCGTATTGTGAATGTGGTGGGAATAACTGTCTCTCAGTAGTGGCTTTTAGCTGTATTGTTGCCTAGAGTATGTACTTAAGATTCTGTGCTTCCTGTTGTTGAATAGGATATCTTGAGATCTATCCTCTTTCAGTTATTTTAATAGCAGTTTTCCTAGTTGTCTTGTTATCTTTGTAGTTCAGGAAAAATCTTTGAAGAATTGAAATTGCATACTTTGGCTCTAACAGAAGGGCATGGACATAGGAGTGGCCGAAATGACAGAGGTCATTTGGGCTCTGTATATCTTGGTAGTTAGCAGGCAAAGGCAATTTTCACGTGCAAAGGCTCTTTCTATTTTGCGTCCCATGTTTTCGTGTGACTGTTGAAAATAGTTCCATTACATAAGTCTCATACTTTTTGCACAGCTGTTTCTTTTCCTGGTTAGAAAATGTATCTATTACTTTCTTCATTTTTGCAAGTATAAATCAACTGGAATTAAGTCTGTCCTCCAGTTTTGATGTTTGAATATAGAAGTTCATAAATCTAAATACTCTTCAAGACTGCTAGGTCCTGAACAAAAACAATACATATAAAATCAGAATGAATTCTTGGTTTTGAATCTTGTGAATAAAATTCAAGGTCACAATTTTTTTAACCTTCTGAGATCTGGTAGTGCTCTGTAGCGGAGCACAATACCTAGAGTATGTGCAACTGAAGAAGAAAGCTTCTTGACCTGTCAGTGTATACTGGGATATTGGTAGATGATAGCGCACATTTTAAATATGGGACTGGTAGCATGCATGAAGATCAAGGCTCTACTGTCTGTTAGCATCTAGAGTTCAAGCATCACTGGCATTTTGTCCAGTCCTTCAGCATGTAGCCAGTGTTTTGACAGACAGTTAGGGATATTTTTTTATTTACTGGGTCAGAATAAAGTCTGGTGTACTTCCTTTTAAATACTGTCTACTGGATACAGTAGATTTATCTGTCAAAAAAAAAAAAGGGTATGTAAGCTCACTGTAGGATGATGGACAAATATGAAGGATGTTTTGGAAACAGTTGACAAGAGAATTGTCAATTGAAAAACAATCTTGATCATGCCAAAGTGTAACTTAATTAAATGAATGGAGAAACAAAAATGTTTCTAGTGTGTTGATTTTGCTATTGAAAGAACAGGTACTATTGTCCTGTCATGCTTTTGATAACTGGAGCTCTAAAGAAAAAAAAGGTAGGCAGAGCTCCAATGTAGGTAAGCTAACAGCAGTAGCTAAAGTTCCTTGACAGCTCTGGAGAGGAGATAAAGAGATGCTCTGAACAGCCACATCTAGAGTGATATTTCATCCTACAGCGTGGAAGGTAACCTGTTACCTTGTGTGAATGACACCCCTCTTCCCTGGCTTGTGAGAATATAATCCTTTCTCCAGGTTTAAAAAAAACCCAAAAAGCTCTATCTAACTATGTCAAGAAAACTGTGGATTTCATGCTTGCTGTGAAATGTTCTATCCATCCCCCGTGGTTCTTCTATAAGTGTATTAAACCCCAAGTCAACTATTTTCTCCTCTCTTAACACTTAGTAGTATTTTGATTTCAGTATCTTTCCAGCTTATTGAAGAACCTCGTGTTCTGTGAAAGTGTATAACTTCAACATTTTCAACTAAATGTTTTATCTTTTTGTTCTTGCCTTTGATAAGAAGGGTTAGTACTTAATAAATTGCAGTGATGTGTGATTTAACATGAATAAACCTGTTCTTCAGAAACATGGTTATCTATGTTTCATGCAAGTCTTCAACCTTATCAAGTGCATCAAATCCACATCTAAAGATCTTTTGGGCTGCCTTGTGACCCATGGTGATGATACGGGGTAATCCCTTTAGCAGTAATACAGTAGTAATTCAAGAGGTATCGAAATTGTAGTACAGCTTTCTTAGATGTTCATTTTGAAGTCTGTGCAAGAGCCACTTCTTCCATCATAGACATATTTCAGTTTCAGTGATAAAGAGTTTGTTGAAATCACACACTTTTAGATGCTTCTGTTCTTTGAATCTGGGATTACATAGTCATATTCAGTTTAAGGCAATAAAGTACATTATGACTGAAATACAAAGTGGCTTCCTTTTCTTAGAGGTGCTCATTCCCAAGGGGAATTTATGAAAGTCCTAAAAATGTTCTTTTCAGTGACTTACTGCATAGTTGTGCTTCTGCTTTCCTTATTTCATCTCCACCCTTTTACCCTCATCTTGTAAGTGTTACTGTTCAGACCTATTTAGAAAATGAAATGGCATGTGAGGTGCTTAGTTAATTATGGTTAGATATAGCTTAGACTGATGTCCTGCAAGAATGTCTGCGTATGCCTTTATTGTGAGGAGAATATTTTGTATGGTCTGCACCAGTGTAACTTTTCAAATAATTTGTCACTTAAACTTGCTCTTTTTGAGGAGGGGGAGAATTAATTGTTATAGATGTGTAATGAAGTTCAAGACTATGTTAATTACGCTGCTGACTATACTATTTTGAATTTTTCTGTGTAGGTGCGGCATTATTTTTAATTTGCCTCTGTCTTCCCTAGCCTCCCCTTTTGGTCCCATTTCTGGTATACATCTTAATGCTTATTACTGTGCTAGCATTAATTTTGTACCTCACTTTCTTTTAATTTAGGATGACTTTGAAACATTTTTGAGAAAATAAAGAATTCATGTTTATTTTCATATGCCCTGGGCACGCTTGCTCTACTAGTATGATTTTACATTAGGTTGGCAGCAGATAAGTTTTGTGCTCGTGGTGTGCTCTGGCTGAAGTAATCTCTGCAAGCACATGAGATCTTCCAATCAAAAGGACACCAAGATTATTAGAAATTGGAGGAGGCAAAGCTTGGTTTTTATAGGTATCTACACTAAAGCATGAGTTCCCCATTTAGTTACTTTTGCATAGCTCAGTGTGTAGCTACTGCCTTAACAGGATGTTTTTCCTGGAGTTCATAAATAGCTTGCAGATATGTTTATCCTCTGGGCCTAGGGTCTCTGAACATAACTTCACCTTACTTAATCCTTTGATTAAAACCATGTGCTGAATAAACCTAGCTATTATCAGTCAGCACATAATTTCCTCAACCCCACGCCTTTTCAGGTCCGGGTCCATGACTAGGCCACCCCAGATCACTTTCTCCAGTATGGTGTGGTGCCCCAGTGTGCAATATGCTGGTGACATTTCACACCCCCCCCCCTTGATCTGCTGGAGCCAACCTACATGAGTAAGGTAAGTCCATTCATTTTTCAATGTTGCTTAGTTCTGTAAAGTTTTTTATTGTATACCCTATGTATAATTTTTTAATCAAGGGCAAAAAACTTTACAAAACCATGTGCTATTGAAAAAGGACTTGTTCTTAACTATAGGCAGCTCAGAGATAGATGCAGTGTCACCAGCATATTTAGAAATGGGGAAGAAAAGCCAGACAATTGTAACAGGTGTTGGTGACTTGGACTGTGCGTGTATATTCTGATAAGAACATTTTTGATTATTTGGGGAACTTACAGTAGGTTCCTTATTAGCTTTAGAGACCAGACCACCTTTTCTCATTTCTAGTTAACCTTAGAAATTTAAGGAACAAGTTTGTCTATGCCAAATCTACAGGCAGTGAATTTTATCTTGGTAAGCACTTGTCTTTTACATGCAGTGTCTTCCACATGGCTGAATTTATTCTGCGTGGCAAGTTTTTTGTTTTGGTGACATAGAGAAGAGCAGCAGTGTTCATGCATTTTGGATGTACTTGCAGGATTTTGTTTTAAAGGGGCAGCAGTAAGAAGCACAGATCTGCAGTGATATCTGCACCAAACTGAGACTTCTAACACTTGGAATATATCCTGAATCTGTCAAACTTTTCCAAAACAGAGAATGCAGAGGAGAAGAATTAGCATCAGTTTCAAACATCATTTTGTCTTGTTGAGATTTTCCATCTTACGTTTAAGCTCTTGAATCTACTTATCTTGAGTCTTCAAAGTAAAACTTCAAGCCTTGGAAGTTGTTTCACCAGGTTATTCCCTTCCGTTTCTCTCTCTTCTTTGTTGGCCCTTCTCAAGGCATGGAACTACCTTATCTAAAGGGCTCCTTTATTCCTTTTCTTATGGTGCAGTCTTATGTTGCAACTCCCACAAGTCAAACTTGTTAACTTTAGAGAAGTTAGTATTTATTTTAGAACTTCAGAAGGTATTTCATGGGATTGTTCAGCTTAGAAAGAGTTACTCTTACTTTTAATTTCCATTTTTCTTACATCTGTTTTATCCTATGGTGTTTCATTTCAGATTTTTGCAAGCTTCTGATCATGTGTGTAGAGCATCTGGGGTTACAAAAACAGCATCTCTGTAGAATGCTTCTTGACAGTTGTTAGTGCAATACAGATGCAATGCAACATCCTTTTAAGCATCTCCCTATTTCTTAGTTAGATGGGCAGTAAATTGCCCCAAAAGTGGAAGAAATAAAAATTCATCAGGCAGTTAAAACTGAATGATTAACCTGCAGCTCCAAAAATTTACTCCAGATGTTAAGAATATCTGTCTTTTCATGGAAATGTGATGGAAATACTTTCTCTTCAACTATATGGTATTTTTTAAAATATCCTGAATTTCTTCCATGTACTGTGGCCTGGATGTAAGAGAGTGCATTGTCTTTTTAATGCAGAAGTTGTAAATCTAAAACAATCAGTTAAGTATGGTACATTGTCCTCAGTGCAGTAGAGGACTCTGGAGAAATTAATTTGCTTGAAGCTTTTTCATATATGAATGAAAGTAGTATTTTGAGTAAAACCAGAAAGGTGGTACTGTATAAAGTTGACCCTTGTTAACTAGCTGGTATTATGCCTGTCAGTAAATACTATAACTTTTTTTTCTTTGTAGCATTTCATCTAGATAGAAGAAATTCGCCACCAAACAGTTTGACACCATGTCTAAAAATTCGCAATATGTTTGATCCAGTTATGTAAGTAAAACCAGTTACCTATCTGGATTTCTGTATTCTTTCTCCCAGTAGGACCTTCATTTTGATCTTCTTTGTGCCCTTGTGTCCATCTTCTGCTTTTGTTTGCCTTTGTAAGGGGCATCAGCTGGAAAGTGTGATCCTCTAACCAATCAAGGTCAAATGACAGAAACAAATCTAGCATTTCATGTTGGGAGAGTCCCTCAAGTGTTGTCTTTGTCCTGCTTGACAGATTTAAGTAACATCCCTGACCAATTAACTTCCCTATGTACATTCCATCCCTCACCACATTTTCTTTTTCATTAATAAGGAGGAAGGTAAATCAAATACTTAAAGAATTTTGTCCTTATGGAGAGAAAATTCTTTAAAACTACCCAAAGGTTTTGGTAGTATTGAAAGAGTTGGTTCAGGGGTTTTTGTGTAAAGACTATTCATGCAGGCTTAAAGGTGTCTTAAGGCTGTTGAAATTGTAATATATTTTTTTGTAAAAAGCCCCGCAGATTGGAATCTGATTTTAATAACTTCTATTTCCTGATCTAGATTGGTGTGTTCTGTCAGCACCCTATGGGTTAAATGTAATTTGATGCTTTGTTTGGGGTAGTGACTAGCTATTTCAGTGATAAACAGTGTCTGAATAGCTGAAGAACTCCTTCAGCCTGCTGAAGCCTCATCTGTGATGTTGCTTCTGTGACTGCTGGTAGAGGTGATGCAGTAAAGGGGCAGAGGCCTTTACGCTGTTATCTTTCCCCGCTCTTCTTCCATGGCAGTAGGAACAGCCTAGGAGTGCCCTTCTCCTTGGAACGATGGCCAGCCCATCTGGGCAGGTGTGGGAAGATGAGTTTATAACTGCTTGCAGTTTCAGATAGGAGGGTGATGGCAGGCTGCTGAAGGGGAGGACTAACCCCCACCCCCAAATACAGATTATTCCTCTTGATTCTTAGGGTTGAATTTTCTAAAGGCGACCATGGGACCCAGTTTACTGAATAGCTGAAAGTACTAAATCTGTCCCGAAAGCGCTTAACAGAAAATTATGTCAAGTTACAGAGAACCAGACTCAGTGGGGAAGGATGAGATTGTTGTGAATGTTTAACAAATGATGTGCTTAATTCAGTCTTTCATTGTTTGCATAGGGAAATAGGTGATCACTGGCATCTAGCAATTCAAGAAGCAATCTTGGAGAAATGCAGTGATAATGATGGAATTGTTCATATTGCTGTTGACAAAAATTCACGTGAGGTGAGTGTCTTTCCAGTGACATCTTAATGTTTTGTTTATCCTTGTCTGTTGGACTTTAAAAAAAACCCAGACCTCTCTTTCTTAATGCAGGGTTGTGTATATGTCAAGTGTCTCTCTCCAGAATATGCTGGAAAGGCTTTCAAGGCATTACATGGCTCTTGGTTTGATGGTAAGGAATGGGGGTTTATAACAAAACATGGGTAGAAATGACAGGAGATATATGCAGCTGAGTTCTTTTAAATGGTGAAGGATTTCATATCTGAAGTTGTGAGCTGTAACAAAACCTGTGTCTTTTTAGTAGTCATCACCTGTTAAACTAATTTCAGTGTAATTATGTGTTTGTCTGTATTATGTCTTGAAGCAAAATGTAATAATACTGAACTAGAAGGTTTCTCTTTTCCTATTTCTTTGCCTCGTAGGAAAGTTGGTAACAGTTAAATACCTGCGGCTAGATCGGTATCATCATCGTTTTCCCCAGGCTCTTACTTGTAACACTCCACTGAAGCCATCAAACAAACACATGAACTCTATGTCACATCTGCGTCTTCGGACAGGCACAACTAATTCTCAGGGAAGTTCCTGAGAAGACTTTCTACAACTGCTAGGACTGTTACTTGCAACAGGAATTTTCCTGTTTGGCTGCCGTCTTCCTTTTTTAGTGCTTTTTGTATGTAATACTTTAATGAATTAAATAAAATTTTGAACGTTCCAGAAATCTTGTTTCCAAAGGGACTTAGCAATGAGGCAGTAATACTGAGCTGACAAAAAAGAAAAAAAAAATGTTTCAGGAAGTTTTCTGGGGCTACAGTAAACCAATGCATTTCAATTTTGCATGAGGAATACAGAATTCATGATACATTTTCAGGTGTGGTGACTGTATTTTTGCACCAAGAAGTGTTTTTGATAATACAAAAGCATGGAGAAAAGAAGACTTCCTGTAATTCCATAGTTTCCTGTGAAATAATCTTGTGGGTATTTTGTAACAACCAACCTACAGTTCCTGATGGTGAATAAGTTAAAAAAAAAATATTTTTCAGTCAATATGAGTTTTTTGTTGCTGTATAAGAATCTTTTTCTGCAGCTAGGGTATGGGGAAAGTTAATCTGGCATTAGTGGTTGCATCTAAGTGAGAGGGAAAACAAACTCAATGCGAATGTATTGGGTTTTGTATATAAATGTAAATGCTGATGGTAGCAAAAATGGTTGTGTTCTGTGAGGATGTCTGCATCGAAGCAGTGAATAAGCTTTCTATTTTATTCAAAACCTAATGTTTTATATGGTTTTGGCCATACCATGACAAGAGGCCAAATACCTTAAAGTGTTAGATACAGGCTAAATATCTTTTATAGGTTTTATATTAAAATACGTGACTGATTTTGCGTGAAAGGTCTGATACCAATTGTAATGAACTCAAATTTGTGAGCAATAAAGAAGCAATTGGCAGATACTGGAAAAATATTTTGTGAAAAGCTGTATTTATTATTACAATTGCCAGGGCTGTGACAAAATACCATTGGGATTAAGTGACTTTCCCAGTACATCATATCTTGTTTTAATGAACTAGTTGCCTGTTAAATTTTTAAAAGTTACATACTTCCTTGCAACAATTTTGGCTGATGTGAACAAGAAGTATAGCTGACAGTAAAGCTTGTGATTCCAAGCTTCTAAATTTACTAACATTTACCCGAAGTACAAAATTGTTGCTGAGAAGCTTAGTTGCAAATCTAAGATTATTGGCTTTACTAATCCCCATTCCTACAACAATTTAATCTAATTATCCAGATGAATATCCTCTAGGGGCTGAGACTGGAAGCACACCAGTCCCACAAATTTTACTGAAACTCACTTTACTTTGTAGATATGATGGATTTGCAGCATGAACTTGCACAAATAATGCACGTTTTTTCTTATGGTTAAGTAGACATGATGCACACTTCTGCAACAGAAAATCCTATTGTGCCTTACCTTTGTGCTTTTGTGGGCACCATGTTTATTATTGGAGAGTTTGTTAACCGAAAAATTTTAAATCCTCAGTTTGTCTCAGATGCTAATGAATGAGTATATATAATATATAATCAGCCATGCAGAATTCTACTTACCAAGGACAAGTACATATTTTTGATGGGTAAGTAGATTGTGCCAGGTCTGGTAGATTTTGATGAGTTTTACTATATACATATATGTATATGTATAATATACATGTTTATGTATTATACATATGTATATAAACTAATTTTGTTGTATTTGATGTGCATCATAGTGATTTGTTAACCTGACCTTAGTGAGACCCCATCTTGTGACCTGTTGCAAGAGTGAATGTAAAAATAGTTGTGGCATTTTAAAAGGTCGCCTCGATGCAAATACATCTATCTTGCTTCTAAAATATTTCTTGTAAACACTGTACATTTTATTATTGTAATATGTACTATTATGCAGCTTATTTTACCTTCAACTGTTAAGCTGACCAATATCCCTTCTTGCAAGACAGATGGGAATGTGTATAATACCTGAACATTTGAGAAAAATCAGATGTTTGTTGTAATTTGTCACTCTGTCCTGTAAAAACAAACAAACAAAACCAAAACAAACTCGAATTAAAGGTTTATTAGGGGTTTTTATATGTGTCTCACCTTCTAGATATTTTGATGTCTTTTTAACTGAAATACTTTTTCATCTGGGGTGGGACGGCAAAGATTAATTCATCATGGCCACTTATTAAAAAATAAGTGTTTGTTAGGATTGGAAGCTGCTGTGAGCTGAAATACGCAACTGAGCTTTGCTTAACTGTCTGCCAGCTTAAATTTGTCCGGACTTTGTACCGAGGGAGGGCAGAGGCAACACCCTGATTTCGAAGTTCAGGGGAGGCCACCTTGTTAAATGACAGAGGTGAAGAGTCTTGTGTTCTTCAGCTTATTTCTTGTCTTGTTAGATAGAAAAAGTCCTCAAAGTGACTTTGATAGACTAGTAGAAAATATAGGATTTTTTTCAGTCATTCTATTTATACTATGCTGTTCTAAAATTGTGATAGTAGATGATTTGAAGGGTTGGGGGGTAGGAGGACGAAGAACTGTGCCTAAGGCTCTGCCCAGCTCACTTTTAGCCCTTCCCCGTGGAAGAGGAGTGGGAGGAGGAATTTCCCTGTAATTCTCTTCCCCTTTTTTCCGAAGCTAGGCAAGCGCTGTTTTACTTTCGCTGCCTGCCACAACCTTCGGCTCCTGGCCGCCAGTGGGAGCCGTGGCCCGGAGCCATCGCGCCCCGCAGCGGCCGCCGCCAACCCGACCCCCCCCGCTCCCCGCCGGGCGCCGCGCAGGTAGGTCAGGGCCCGGCGGCGCCCGCCTCCGCGGCACGGGCGCTCTCCACAGCCCCCTTCGCAACGGCAGGAAAATTATGTAGAAATTTTTTTTTTAAAAAGGCGAACAGCGGTCCGGCCGCCCTTCCGAAGCGCACCTTTCACGTTAAAGGACCGCGGGCTCCGGGTTTGCCGCGAGGCCCCGGCTCCCCTGCCGCCTTCCTGGGCCCAGGCACCCCCCCCCGCCCCCC
>WKFP01013793.1:130131-167328 GCA_011057875.1 Pterocles orientalis | reverse complement strand
GAGCCCACAAAGGGAACAAACTATATGTGTGATGAAGGGTTGTTATATATGATGATATAAGAAAACAGATTGGCAGCTCCCTGGCTGAATCTCTGAACTCTGCAACTAAGAAGACTTCAGAGTTTCACTTTCAAGAGCTGACCTACCTTTCCTTAGAACATGTGATGTTGGTGGTATGATTTGGATTCCACTGAAACTCTTTTTTAACAAAACTTTCTCCATGGAAATTTTCACTATGACCCACCAGCACTTTATTATTTTTTTTCAGGGCAGGGCACACTCCTTGCACTATTGAAAAATTGGTTACATTTTCATATTTGCATTTACAGGACATATAGGTGTTGTCCTTTTTAACGTCATTTTTAATGCGTTTTTTTTCAATGTGTAAACACAACCATTATGCCTTTCCTGAATGTGTAGTCACCACTTTTTTTTTTTTTTTTTTTCTCTGGAACATCTGTAATAGTTTCTGGAGTTGATGATCCTCACATGCTTGTTACATCCTCTCAATTAACACATGGAAATGGTCACATGAACTCTCCAAATTCATTTAAGTGCAAACTGAAACAAACACATGGAAATCTATTTCAGTTGTTACAGTTTAAGCCACCTCCACAAAGGAAAGAATGAATCTATTTTACTTTTCTCTAAGGAAGAACAGGAACAACATTCAGCTGCTGTGTCTTGGAGGGCACAGTAGTGAAGAGGTGAACAGTGAAAGCAAACTGTTGAAGTTGCTCTAGGAGTCTGTGAGTATGTGATTACATCTTAGACTCTCTGTCAACTATTCATATATTTCCTGAAATAACTTTGATTTTTTTTTTACTGATTGTACACGATAACAGGAAAAAGATAAAAATCACAGGCTCTGACAATCTATAGTATCACAAAATCTTAATAAAAAGTGAAGGTGCAGATCTTCAGAGGGTAAGCTGGTAAATTTAATCAACATCCTTGGAGTTACGCTAATTTACATCAGTTGATGATCTGCCTGACAGAGTCTATAATTTTTCAGCAGTGGCAGATAAAAAAGGTGCTAAATATAACAGAAAATACAGATCAGTTTCCTTATATTTAAAGAGACTTTAAAAAGACTGTTGAAACTGCAACTATAATTACTGCCTTGTGTTCTTCTTCGCAAATCAATCTGCTGCTTCTCACTTTATAATCCAATTGGAAATCTTGCTCAGCAGGGCTCATATTTCTACCTGTGACCATATTTCTAGCTATTTTTCAAGACAAAGTAAAATGATGTAGTGATCCATCACTGGAACTCCTAGATAGTGTTATTACCATGTTCCTAATTAAGAGGGAAGACTAATCATTTGAATAAGCCACAGAAGCCAAAAAGAAAGGAAAATATAAAGAGAAATATCTACTTAAACCTGGAGTGTATTTGTAATTTTCAAACAAAACATGGAAACAGCAAGAAAATATTGAGGCCAGTAGTGACTGAAAGTGAGAAGTCACATTTCTACCTTGCAACTGAAATGTCCAGTCTCTGTCCAAGGTGCTTTAAAAATAGCTGTGATAAATGACTAAAGTGTGTGTCTATAAAAGAAAAACTCACAGAAGCCTAAGAAGCTGGTATCAATACACAGCAGATTCTCAGAAAGATGATTCTTTACGAAATACTGAGAAAGCTCTGTGTTTAAAAGGCAACTATGGGAAGAATGATTGCTTGCATAAAGGTGTTTGGCCTCAGAAAGATGCATCTAATTGAGCTGAAGGCAGGAATAAAGAACGATGAGCAAGGTGTTCCTCACATGAGCATATTGAAATGAAGGCTGATAGCACACAACGATTGTGTTTGTTTGTCACTTGTTCTCTTGGAAAATCAGTGAAGAGTGGAAGGCTACTATGAGTACTACACCCACAGCTTACTGCTATCCTGCTTGAAAAGACAGCAGTAGGTAGCTATTTATTCCGTATTTTTCCTGTGTTGCTTTCCAGGCAGAAAGTTCATTACTATGACATTGAATCCCTTTATTTATTCAAATACTGTTTACAATGCAGTAAAGGTTAACTTCTTCACTTTATGACCATGTGAACACTCAAACAGCCACCACTACAAGGAGATACAGGTCCCATAACCTGCTCTATGTCTGACTTCTCAATTGACACTCTTTATCTGTCTGAAAAAAAGGGTTATTTCTCTCAAGAAAAAGTGATGTATATATTTTTATTTAAATCAGATTTTCCCATAGCAGATTTTGAGATTTTGATGAAAACTTGAACATATTCTCACTCCAAAATGTCACTTTGGTACATTCCTGGTTCACCCAGAAATCACAGCTTATAAAGAAGAAAGGGGAGCTGAGACACAGAAAGCATGAGGCAATGTCACAGCTAGCCAGATGCATGTAATCTGAAGCTAAGACACTTTCACTAACATTTAAATGAATGTTCATTTTTTTTTCCTTTGAAACAGCCTCAGAAGAGTTTATGGTTTTTTCACTCACACTGGTTGACTTGTTGGCCAGAGGTGCTGTAGATGCAAATACTCATCCACTTCAGGTCAGTGTGGAACTGGTCATTTAGTTGTGAAGTGAGTGTATTTTCTTCCACTAATCCTCTAAATTGCTCAATTCACTACTTTAAAACAGAACTTAATTTTCACTTTCTTTCGCTGTACCATAATTGAAGCTATTGATTTAAAACCTCATTATTTTTCTTACATATGTCTTTTCTAGCTTTCATGGATCTCATACACCAAGGGGATACGAGCTCAGTTCTGAATATAGTATTTATTAGGGTATAAATTCATTAGGATCTATTTGGCTACAAATTACCTTGAAAACTTCTTATTTCAGCCTGCTTCTTTCTACCAAGAAACAACACTGCCTCTTCACCTGTATAAGAAGAAAGTTCTGGTGGTTCTGTGCAATAAAGCAGAACATATTTTCTTTTTAAAGTAACCTAAAAAATTCCATTAACTTCTGGAGTGGTTGTGTTATTAAGCTAGCCTGTGCCAGTACTCTAGTTTAAGCCCAGTTCAATGTTTTTTGAGAAAAATGTGACAGAGACAGTATTGAACTGCAGTGGGGACTGCAAACAAGTAAAAGAGGATGAAGAAGGCAGAAACTTAAACTGGTTTGCCAAACAAAGACAGTGTATGTGAACTTTAGCACCTTGAATTTGAAGGGAGTTGTTTTTTCCTCATACTCTGTACTCTGCAAAAGTGCTACACTTGCCCAAAACAATGGTAGAGTGACAATGATGGAAGAAAGAACCAAGCTGACATTTAATTCATTCAGTGACAGCCTCTCTGTCTCAGAACCAGGAGACTCCAGGTTATGGCCAAGGGGTTGCTTCTGACTCAGGTTCCCAGGGCATATTTTCCAGAAGTTATGGTGTTTCTTGGAAAGCAAAAGCAGATGGAACAGTAGGCAGTTCAGTGCTGTGATATAAAGAAGTGGGACTAGGAGAGCGCCATTCACACTGTAGATGTGATCCTGCTGTGAAAAATAGTGACAAAAGTAACATCTACTTCCTAAATTTGTTTCTTGTGAGGTTTAAACCTTCAGGCATAGAGACTGTCTTCTATGCTGTATGCTTGGTTACTCCTTAGGATGCTGCAGCATTCCTGTTTGATTAGAGCAGCACTCCAGGAGAATAAAAAAAAATTAATGCACTAGCTCTTACTTCTTAAATGCATCCAGATGCAGAGATTTGGGAAGAAGATTGGATTTCCTTGCATGGTGCCAAACAGTGAAACCAATAGCTGAGTTCCTGTATGCGTATACCAATCCACTGGCTATCATGCCTTACACCCAGGTAGCATGCAGGTTTGTCACACAGAATCACTCGCTGCTTTCAAGATATGAAATATAAAGAGCAAACTGCATTGAAAGGGATCAACTTCCCCTACTCGGAGATGCCATTCTTCACTCGAGAGTGAAGATGACTGATTTAGGATAGACAAATAACTTGTACATGGCCAGAGTCAGATGAAAGGAGTCACAGGCCAAGTGTTTAGGAGTGGGACAATTTTACTTGCTGAAATCACGTAACTTAGAATCCATAGGACACCACAACAGAGCATCTCAGCAAGCCATTATTTCAGACACTTACGGAATGATGCTACTTTTAAATTTTGTTCCTTCTGTATCCTTTTGTGAGGGACTATCTAATCTACCAGTATTTACGAAATGCTACAGTTCTAAGTCCTGAGCAACTTAATTTCCTATGGAATGTCTAAACTGAAGATTGCTCTTTGTGTATAGAAACACACAGAGGCATTATCACATTATCAGAAAGAGCTCAAAGAAACTAGCAGGACAGAGTTTTGAAAGAAGGTAGAGAACATTAGTGTATTGTCATGGCTTTAAGGCCACTCTAAGACCACCTGGCAACTAAGTGGCACACTGCCCCTTGCTCTCTCCTTCCCTCCGGTAAGATGGGGAGGAGAATTGGGGGAACAAATGGTGAAAAAATCTTCTGCATTGAGGCAAGGACAGGGAGGGCTCGCTCACCACTTATGGTCACAGGCAAGAAACAGACTTGACTTGGGGAAAACACAAAAACTATTTAATTTGTTAACAAACAAAATCAGAATAAGATGAGAAAGAGAAAAATATCTTGAAAAGGGCACCTCTCTCTGACTCTTCCCTTCTTCCCAGGCTCAAAAGCTTTGTTCTCAATTTCTCTACCTTCTCCCCTCCAGCACAGGGGGGCAGGGAAAGGGGGCTGCGGCCAGTTGTTTCTTTTGCTGGTTCCAGAGGAACTCCTGGCCCTTGGGTGGGGGCTGTGCCAGGTCATCTGGGCCAGGGCTATGGTGGAGACTGGGGATGCAGCGGCGGATGGAGCTGCAGCAGAGGCTGGGAAGGCAGCTGGATGGACCAGACAGGCTGGGCCCAGCCTGGGGTCTCACCCCTGCTCTGTGCACTGTTCCACCTCTTCAATATGTCATTCTCAGAGGCTCGGCATTGGCCAGAGGCAGGTCCACCTTGGAGCTGGGGAAACTTATAGAATCATAAAATCATAGAATGGTTAGGATTGGGAAGGACCTTAAAGATCATTGAGTTCCAGCCCCCCTGCCATGGGCAGGGACACTCTCCACTAGCCCACGTTGCTCAAAGCCTCATCCAGCCTGGCCTTGAACACCTCCAGAGATGGGGCATCCACAACTTCCCTGGGCAACCTGTTCCAGTGTCTCACCACCTTCAGTCCAGAAGTTTCTCACAGGGGCCATCTTGGTAGCCCTTCCCTCACCCGCTGCTATCAAAATGTAGGAGCTGGGGAACTTCCAGCAGTTACTCACAGGGACCATCACTGTAGCCCCTCCCCTGCTACCACAGAACCCACCACACAAAACCACAACAGGGACTGAAAAGGGCCTCTGCCTTAATTGCTTGGAAATAAATTTCCATTTAATTAAGAAAAAAAGATGAGCCAGATAAGGATTCTCAATTTATAATCCTGAAAGTTGAAATTAAATCTCAGTCATTAAGCTCATGTAATGTCTCTGCACCCAATTATGATTTCCCTAAAATTCCTCTTAAAGTTATATCTCACATTATCTGAACTTAATGGCCCTCTTATAATTGAAGAAGAGGCAAACTTAGCTTTAGCCTCACGCGTTGGACAAATCCTCAGTGAGGAAAATAGAAATCCAAGTACAACGTGAGTAATAAAGTAAAACTGTGCTGAATAAAGAGGGGGAGACTGTCAAGATCTGGAAGACCACTAAAACTACAGGTGGATATCCTTTTTTACTTCCTTTCATGTAAGGTTATTCGTTATGTCTGCTAATATCTTAAGAAGAAAAAAAGGGAGTTTTGGCTGAAATTATTTTATTATTGGAAGGATACCAGTTTCGCCCTGCAACAAGAGACTTGTCTTAGTATTTTTCTCTTACCTTCCCTGATTAGTTAATGTAAGCAAGTATATAATTACTGAAAATCAACCTAGAAGGTACCTCATGTGGTGTAGGCAGCACACTGGAGCCTGAAATTCTGACATGTACAAAGTTCATGTACAAAAGTGTTAAATCTTTATGACCTGACCAGCAGAGCTTTTGGACAACCCAGATTCCTGGTTTACAGGGGAAGCAAAGCAGCTGCTAACGGCAGCACATAACAATGATTTTATCTCCCATCTGCAAAATACACTTGGAACTCCATTTCTTCCCCAGCTCCCCAAAATACTTAGCAGGCATTTAATGGATGTCAGCCCCACTAACATTTCATTTCATTCTTAAACTCATGCCTAAAAATGTATGTCTAACATCCTTCTGGATTTATCTACTTAATAGTGGATGCTCCACAGCAAACCTGGTAAATTTGTTTGAGGGCTGTAGTAGCCTACTAAAGATCACTCCCGTGAATTATGTAATTTCAGGCCCATGTTAACACTTTGTGTTTATGTACAGGTAGGTGTTAGGGGTCCATAAAAAGGGGGAGAGGCAAAGGGATGAAGAGAAAAAACTACAATATCTAAAAGTAATAAAAATGCAAATGTTGAATCACAAAGACTTTTGTTTATCTATTGAGGTTAGATAGGATCTGGACTCCCAACAAGACAGCTGCCTGTAGGATAAATGACCCTAGAGAGACTGTTGTTTCAGGTGAGAAGAAAAATGTCAGCAAGATAAGCACAATGAAAAAATATGCACCACAGAAGTTACGGGAAAGCAGAACCCAAGCTAAGATTTTCAAAGGAGCAAGAGCCTAGTTCCTCTTTCATTCTGGCTGTGGTTTGGTTTCCCTGTGGTGGGACAGGAGGGCCCTTAACAAAGAGGTGAAGGAAGACAAGAGAAAATAATCCTGCCTTGCTATGACCTCCACAAGAGCCAGTGAAAATGCAGTGTGTATAGCTATAGGAACAATCCCAGGAAGACCTTAGTTAACATGAAGGGGGAGGAACCAGTGTCTTCAGGTCACTCTTCTGGCCCATCGCTGCTGGTGGAGGTATCAGTCTTCAAACCCTAATGCCATTTGCTTTGAGCTGTTTGGAACATGGTCATCTAATCTATTCTAGACATATCCCCTCCGAGTTCTCATAACCCTTATTTTCCAACTGTGGGAATATTCAATATGTCCTGCTATATCTGCCACCAAGCTACAGCAAGAAAAATAGAAAACTCAAAAGAAAACACTCCACTACTCCCTTTTATTCCTGGTAAAGGAAGGAAAGAAGAGGCATATCACAAATCTCACGTGAATTGTGTCATGTAAAATATACTGATGGAGTAAATCACAATGTACCATTTTGTTAATGGTGGTAAGGTCAAATGGAGTTGTCAATGAGAACAGTTTGCCCTTTCTGTACTTCTGTGTCTAAAGTTGTTGTTTTTCCGTTCACCTAGCTGCTGATTAGAGCTAATGAAAGAATTGGTATTGGTGATATACTGCAGTTGAGTAGCATAGAGATTAAAATGCAGCTTCTGTCTCAACTCAGTGTATTATCTGAGGAAGATGACACACCATTTTAATACATTATTCTGGATCCTGACTATACTTCTCAGATGAGGAACAGTATTTTATGCTTGACAATGGCAGATGTTGCAAAAAGATTTGGGAGGCCTCTAATAAAATCTTTTATCTGTTGACAGAAAAATTTCATTAGTCAATACCATTAACATGGGTTATACAATTCCACATCCTTGCCTATGTCAAGACAAAGCTATGTCTGCATTACTACTTCTACTTTTACTACTTAGAAAGGCTTAAAGTTGGCCTTTCTGTGAGTTCCCCATGGATATTCTCACAAGTAGCAGGTTTGACACCGTACTTTTTTCAACTACAACCAACAAATCCAGGATAAGTTTCTTCGGTGTTCAGTGGATTGTAATATGTTTGATGAAAGATAGGAAATTATGTCCCTCTGGCTGAGGTATGGGTTTGGAGTGACATTAGCTGCTCATTATTTTCTTGCACAAATCAGGGAGGAGATAGGCGAAACTCACAAATTTGAGATGGAGAACTTTGTAAGATGTCAAGAGCTTCTCAGTAAATCAGTGGACAGAGCTTAAAGAGACAGTGATGGATGGTTTCAGATTGTCTGAAAAGCTGTTGCAAATGTCTGTGATCGATTCAACAGAGCAGGATCCTTCTGTAGTGCTCGATTCAATATGCTGAAGATGCAGTTTGGGTTCATTATGGACTTAAAATATTTAGTTGAAGCATAAGCCTTTTTTTGCAGCCATCAGAGTCTATCCATGTCTTTTTCACAAACACCATGATCAGAGAAGAAAATAGGGCTGTGCAGTGTTAAATACCCACCAGAATATTCATTCTTAAACAGAACCAAATTACAGTCTGATGGTTAGAGCCTTTGTCCCGGTTCAAGAAAATTTTGGAATTTGTTTACATTGATGCATTTTTTTAGAGTCAAACAGAGGCATCTTTTGTGTTCTCGGAGCAGAAGAACTTTTTCAGATGCCTGGCCTGAGTTTGAAACTTTCTGCAGATCTTCTAGGGAGTGTAGAAGGACTACACCGTTGGTAAAGGTGCTGCAGTTAAACTCTCAAGATTGGACGGGATGAATTAAGGTCACAGTAAGTTGGGTGGATCTCGCGGAAAGACTTTCTTTTGACTCTCAGTTGCCTGCCAGAAAGGTTTGCTGATGAAAACAGAGTTCAGGGCTTCCAAGACTGATATCAGTGAAGATCAATTCTTCTCTGTCAAGCACATATCTTTAAACACAAACAGATCCTTTGAGTGTCTTAAGATCAGCTTAGCTACTGTCTATGTACCTAAAGGTGCCATGAATGGTATTTCTTATCCTTTTTTCTGATTTTCTTTTTTAATTCCTGTAGCATAGCAGAATATTTATCCTAAAGCAGTTGTAAACTGTTTACTTCTAGATGTGACGTTCTGCAGTTTCTGCCTGTGTTTTGGTTTGGAATCCATTTCTAACTACATGCTTGCTGAGGAATTTCTTGATGAGTAATTTATTTCTGTTTTGTTCCATATAACACAGCATATTTACATAGTGTGAGGCAGAAGATAGCTGTCTGTAGTTTTCTCTAACTATTCTCAAGAAAAACCCTCAGCAATAAAAGCTATCGTTGCTTTTGTAACTGGGAAACCTAGAGCACTAATTTGGTGGTATTGTGACCCAGCTGGACAGGGAGAAGGGAAAAGAAAAGGATAGATTTGAACACATTGTGCAGAACATGTGAAAGTCAGACGCAATACAAAAAAAATTCCATTTCTGTTGCCCAGTGCAAATCTCTGAACCAAGTTCACTGACTGACAGCTTTCAGTACTAAAGGTATCATTGACACAAATTAGTGTCTTGTACACAAAGACTGACTCACTGTGATCACAGAGTCATAGCATCATAGAATCATAGAATGGTTTGGGTTGGAAAGGACCCTAAACATCATCAAGTTCCAACCCCCCTGCCATGGCAGGGACACCCTCCACTAGCCCAGGTTGCTCAAAGCCTCATCCAGCCTGGCCTTGAACAGCTCCAGGGATGGGGCATCCACAGCTTCTCTGGGCAACCTATCAGTGCCTCACCACTCACAGTGTAAAATTTCTTCCTAACTTCTAGTGTAAATCTGAAGGAAGCCTACTTGAAATGCCTAAAAAAATCCAGAAGTCCCACTTTAAAAGCACTGGAACATGTAACAGAGGTCAGAGCTTTGTCTCTTTAACACCTTTGTGATTTCTAGACCAACTTGTTATCAGCTTCTACTTTAAAAACAAAACTGTTTTTTCCTTAATTTCCCTCCTCCCTCCCCACAAAGTATACAGCAATTTCAGCTAGGATCAGAGGAAAACTATGTTCCCTTTCCAAAACATCTCAAGGCAGCAATCTGTGTTCCAGGTTATGTGTGAGCAAGAGCAGAGAAGCAGTTAACTCAGCAGGTCCTGAAGTCTGCTGCAATAACCAGTTGAATCTCTAAATCTGCTCCAATATGTGTGTTACATATTGAGAGGCTGTGTTTTGTTTTGCCTGCCCCTTTTTTTCTTTTTTTTCCTTTTTTCTTTTTTTTTCTTTTTTTTTCTTTTTTTCTCTTTTTTTTTTTTCAGCATGTTTGTGACTCATGAATTTTGTTTGGTAGAATTGCTTTCATAATTTAAACTTGCCAAAAGTGGCTGCACCTCTTCATAGTTTTTCATTACAAAAAATCCTCTGTGTCACTCCTAGATAGTCTCAAGCCAATAAAAATAAAGTCATTATATTTTTTTTTGTCAAATGGAAGAAAAAAATACCCAATGTGCTGTAAAAATAATGGCAATAATAAAAGATACTGATGATACTTAGAGAACGGCTGAATAAGCCCATTGACTGCACTGTTTTGTTTGGGGGATTTTCATACCCCTTCTTGACGATAATGTTGGAGTGTAATGTATTCTGCCTTCCAGATGACACATTACTTTCAACTTTTGTGTACAATATAGGCTAATAACATCTTGTGGCTTTTCAATTGGAAGCTGTTCTCTGATAAACTGACAGTGAGATGAGCACTGCTGCAAGATATTGTTTCTGGAACAATGGAGAGAGAGTTGGAAATTCTACGATTAGTGACAAATTTTCAGTGACAAATGTATACTGCCAGTGCTGAAATCAATAGGAGAATTTAAGAAATAATGCTCTACTCCATGTGTGAAAAGAATATGACCCATCATTAACACCTTCAGGCAAATAAGTGATGATATAGGGCACCTAGAAAAAGTTCATTTGTCTCTTAGGCCTTTGAAAATGGGGACAGGAATTATAATTACAAGGGTGGGGAATTTTTTTGAGCACATGGGAGATATGAGATTGAAATTGCTTGATGGATCATTTTATGCTGTACTGTTGCACTTAAGATGTACTTTGAAGTTCCATCAAGGGCATCCAGAGTGTGCAAATAAGCAGTATCTACCATGTCCTAAGATTGAAAAATGAATCACAAAAATATGACATTAGTTAGAACAGATGTTTTAATGTTACCATCACAAACTTAAAGAATTAGAGCTACCAAAATTAATAAATGTCAATAAAGAATGCCAGTGAGATTGTGAACCTCAGCATAAAAATAAAATAAACACTCTCGTATTAACAGCTTTCTAGCTGTACTCTCATACTGTTAATCAGTGTGGGCCAGTTAACATCCTTCCCTTCTTCTACTACGAATGAAGTCCAGTATTCAGAAAAGAAGGATGGAAGCTCGATTTTGGCATATCAGTTTTTTCCAGGTGGCTTACTTGCTTCAAAATATTTTATACAGGTTCTCAAGAGGTGCTAAGTAACCAAGAGAGGTAAAAAGCTTGTCAGACATGTATATACTGATTTAAAAAGAAGACTGTGTTCATATTTTCCTTTTTTTTTTCTTTCTTTCTTTTTGGCATTATGTTTCTATGAGAACTATCAGTCTTTCTGAGCTCTGCAAGGAAACTACAATCTTTAGCCTGATAAGGAAGGATAGATTTGTGAATAGCCAATAAACTCAGTTTAGGACATTTTGGTGTTGTATACATCCAGAACTCCACATCTTCTAGCAGAAGGCAAGGTGTCAGGTCAATATTTTGACTAGATAAATCTTTTCTTGTTCCTTCCACTAGGCTCTGAAGAGGGAACATCCTTTTAGTCAGGTGTCTCCATGTATTTGGAGCATCTTCCAATAGCACTCCAGTTCAAGCATGATTTTAAATTCTGCTGTGGAGATCTCAGGCACTGCAGATATCCTGTCAATACTTCTGAAGGAGTTTCTCTGTTTCAGCTCCTCCATTTCATACCCATAAATTACATCTCATGTTATGCTATTTTTCCCCTACCAGAAGCTGCATAGAAAGTTTATCAAGCCATTAAGTGACTTTCTAAGGTACATGAATCACCTTACCAGGGTGTAAGAATGGGCTCACAAGTGTCAGTAATCAAAGCTGAGTGGTGTGCTTGGTGGTGTCCCAGTGCTCTTGAGGAATGTCAAATACCATACAATAACACAAATGAGAATGCTTTTCACTAAACAATTATTCCCCATAACGTTCTATAAAATGAACACAGAAATAGATACACTGGGTATAAAGATGATTTTTTAAATCAGAGTGTCAGAAGGAAACATACCAATCTCTCCAGCAAATAGAAATGAAGTCCCTTCAGACTCTTCAGATTCAGGAAAACAAATCTTAATCAGTTTACATTAAATTCACAGTATGAAACTTCTGGTGATCAGTGTGGTGGGACATTTAAAATTTGTAGGCAAGTTCTTAGATTCTAAAACTGAAGCCACGTTCTTCCTCTGGGATTTGAACTGCCCCCACCTAACATCAGCAGACAGCACTCCCCCAGCCTGGTATATCTGCAGGTGACTTCTTTCACTCAGTGTGTAAACCCCAACGATTTTTAATCAGGCAAGTAGGCATGCAGCATGTGCTGGGTTGCATCAAGGTACTACACAGCACTGGGGGAAGGCATTTCCTAAGGAACCTTCTCTGGAGTGGAATGCAGGTAGAAATCCAAAGCCATCTCTTTCCTGATTCCCTTTCTGAGTGGAAAAAATCTTAAGATTATCTATGTCACTGCATAAACAGAAACTTTCCCACTGTCTGTGGTTAAAATAAAATGGGATTTAATAGTGAGTCTCTGTCTGAAGGCATGAGACCTGAAAAATCTGTACATGGGAAGGTAAATTTATCCCTAACCCTGGCATGTCCCTAAAGTTCTTCTGCTTTGGCCAGAACTGTCTCTAATATAGGACCCAATGCAAGTTCTGCACAAAGAAACAACCATTCACTTCTTTGCCTTCAGGCATATTACAATTTTTCTTTTTTTTAAGTGCTCACCCATCAAAACACAGACAATTGTAGACATGACTATCTTGGCAAGTCTTTCTGATCATTACAAAATGGGAGTGGGAGATGATGACAGCTGTGTATTTCAGAGAAGAATTTTCTCCCTCATTTGATTCTTCACTTCTACCAGCTATTGCAAGTGGTAGGAAGATTGCAACATCTTCATTCCCAGAACAATATTGATTCTGTAAAGCCTTAAAATTCACAGAATTGCTTTTGAATACAGATATCATTCCCAGTCACTACACAAAGGATATTAATGCTGGGATTAAACTACAGAATGGTATCAGCCAAATTAATTTTTTCCCCTTCCATCTCCTGTATCTTGTCTGTAGTATGAATGGAAATTAATTTCCTATGGAGGGGGAATGGCTGTGAGAAATATTGAAGCAATTAATTACTCTTGATTTTATTCTTCTTATCCAAGACATGTTTATTTTCTTAACACTTAATTGAAGCAGAGTTTTTAAGCAATGGGACAGGAAGAAGATGAAGTGATAGCATGTACAACTGTATTACACTCCCCTTCTTCCTACACATCATCTGGAATGTTTGTTCACATTTTGAAAAGGAATTTCAGAAAGTCAAAACTTCCAGGCCATAACATCTAAACCCTTGAGAAACAGGTGCTGATCATACTCAACCACCATTGAAAGATGGAGTAAGCTGCAAACACCAAGTGCACATTAGAAATATAATAAATAACGGTTGACATTTATGGTTGACTTTTACATACTAGTCAATAGACATTAGATTTTCAAAGGATCTTCATGCACTTTCCTTTCTTCATCATTGCATATTTAAATTTAAATGTGATATTTCAATATATCCTTCACAGAGTTGTCAGCACATCCAAATGTACTTACCTTATCTCATTTTCTTTTAGAGCTGATTTCTTCTTTTATCATGTGACCAACAGAAGCACAGTGTACATACATGTGCTGTATATGTCTGGGTTCTTCATGCTGGAAAGAATAGCACCATCTCAGTTCTTATCCAAGAATTATAAAACACTGTCATCAAGCATTTCTCCACAGCCAGTGGCATTACAGCCCTTGGTTTAATAGCTGACTGATCCTTCATGCCTAGTGAAGCAGAAATCTGCAGTCAAACTTGTCCAAACATGGGGATCAACATAAACTCTAAGCATCTCACTTCATAGGACAGCATGGGATTCTATAAAGGGACAGTATCCTCTACAGAGAGGATATGCAAACCCTTTCTCTCAATTCTCTTCTCCCAGTAAGAGAATCCCAGTTTAGAGCAGTTGATTAATAGATAACTGCAGTCTCTATGGCTGTATATTTTGATGACAATTAAACCCTAGCCCTGGAGAAACCTCTGTGGGGAGTATAACAAGACCAGCCTTCACCTGTATCTAGCTACACAGGTTTGAAACCCAGAACTGAAGGTATTAACATTTTGTGGTCCCATGTTAATCACTTCTGACCCCACAGAACTGCCCCAGCACTGGTAGGTTGAGGCAGGCTATGATGATAGCTCACTGCTGTGAAAAACCAAGTTTCTGGGCAACTCACACTTTTTGAGTTGCTTTCCAGTCTTTGTGACCCCTCATTTTGCTAACAGAAATTTCTTAGAATTTCTGTTGCCAGATACAAGTTGTAGCAAAACACAGACTATTGCAAAGTATCATTTGCAAGTAAATTAGTGATAATCCCCATGGTCCACAGGCAGAAAGTTTAATACCAACTGAGTAAAGCCACATTTTCAAAAAGTTTCATACATTTTTGGACACCCTGTGCAGTATGCTGAAGTCCTTAAACTGCATTTGGACCTAGCACCACTTATGGATGGTTGACATATGTGAAAAACAGGATTGCAATGACAGACACCAAAAAAACAGAGTTTACTTTCAAAACCTCCACTTAGCAAGACCAACTTTAAGATCAGGTAAGTGCTTGGAAGAGTATAAAGTGCAAGATTAATATAAGTGCTCATTGTCATGCTTGATGTGACAGTGCTATTTCCAGTGACGGTGTTTCCCTTTTAGACACGAATTACTGACATAGGCGTTCCAGTCTGACAGACAACATCTAACTAGACTGTGAAATTCTGCTGAAGTCCAAGGCAGATTGAGTGTTTATACAGTTAACAAAAATATACTAAGTTAATTCTAAGAAGAAAACCAGCATATTTCAATATGGGAAGGGAACACAAAGAATAACTAATAAACTGTTAAAGATTTAGATGACACTTCACTGGTTGGTTTATATACTATAGTTTTTCCTTATCTAAATCACGCTGCTTATATAGATATCTAACATTTTATCCACACTTTGTGCAACACTTGTGTTCAGTTTCTATCTACGTGGTTTCAAGTTCCCCTTTGAATTCAGTCATAAAGTTCAAAATGAATTCTAGTCTAAATTTAAAGGCATCAGTTAAACTTATATTAAAGTCATCGTTTTTGTTTTGAAGAGTTTTGAGATAAACTTTTCTCACCAGCTTCACATAGCATCTTCACAGATATCTTTTTACTTGCACTGTTAAGACGTCTCTTGTCCTGATCTTTTCATGCTTAGGGCTTGATTTCATTGCCTGAAGATAGATACCTACTGCTCCAGTATTAAACAACCACATGAGGTTGTCAGGTCTGACACAGGACCTCTGGGAGACTTGGATGCTTTTGGGGGATGAGCTGGGAGTCTTTTCAAGTGATGCTTGACTATCCTGTTTAGGCAATCAAATTGCACTCTTCTTTGTGTAAGTAGGGCAGAATAAATAACTTCCCACATGCATGGAAGTTTCAATTCTGAGTTCTTAATTTTGGTTAAACCATGAAGGGTATAGCTTCTGCCTGGCGAGACAAGTCAGTGAAAGCAAGTCATCATCACCATTACTTAGTATTGATGGTCTGATTAATTAAAAATGACAAATTTTGCTGTTGAGGGCTCCTTTTCTCTGTACCTAGGCTGTGATTTACCAGATATGAAGTTGTATAGGAGCAGAACCATTTATATCGGAACATATAAATGATGCTACTGCTGCAAATACCTCATTAAGCTGTGCTTGTATTCTGATGAACAATAGCTTTTGCAAAATCACATACACAAGCCACTCTGTCAGGATCATGGATAATCCTAGGAATATTCACCAACTGCAGGCAGGAATTTGCTTTATAATTTGCAAACCTGCCTTTGGGGATTCTAGCTATGCCACACAATGACTCTACTTCAAGAAGGGTCACAAGGCATTAGTGATACTGCACACTATCCTGCTTACCTCTTTGAAATTAAAAATGAAAGACCTGAAAAAATAAACCAAGTTCAAAGACACACCGGCCACACAGGAACTTTCCTGAAATCTCCCCTTGTCCTGGCTCCCACAATAGCTTGCCTATTTTTGGTATTTAAATAAAGTAAGAACAACATATAAAATATATAGGTACTGATGTCTTTGTATTTACCAAGGAGATACCTGGAAACAACCTGAATGTTCAGTCCCAAGAAGATGTCCCTACTGCTTCAGTAAAAGAGAAAGAGGATCAGCAGCTCTCAGCAGTTCAAGGTGATGTCACCAACACTGCCTAGTTGTTTGTTTGACGCTGCTGTTACAAACATGCATTCACCCCTTTCTTGTTGGCAATTATTTTTATTTTCAAGTGAAGCTTTTGTTTAATTTCCTTATGTGGTACATGTGGAAAAGCTGCCTAAAGTACTGGGCAGGAACTTTTGACATTTCTCTAAAAACCTAAGTACAATCAATAGCCAGATATTGAAGTCAGAAAAGTAGCTACTGAGAAAGCTCAGTTACTTTAATATACAGAATGAAAACACTTTTCACTTAAATCCACAGACTTATAATAGATGCTAGTGGAGGGCTATAGGGATGACATTATGTCAAAATGAAAATAAATTGTCAGTCTAAATCCAAGGAGACATTGTCACAATATCAGCTTGAAACAAAATGACACCAATGCAAATTTTATAAGAAACAACTTTAAGATGTCAAGACAGTGGTAAATTGATGTCAGTTCAGGTCTGCAGGGAGACTGCTCTGATTAAAAAAGAAAAGCCTAAACAAACTCAAAAACATTCCCAAAGTGATAGCAATCTGGGGAGTTGAAGTAGATGTTAGCTATAGCAACACAAACATAAAGATATCATGATTACAATGTCAAAAAATTCCCCAAACCCAACCTAAAAAACCCCAAAAGAAATGCTGATAAAAATATTATACAAACTTGATAAAGGTTAAATGGTATATACATATAGACACTGACATTTCCACAGTTTAGATTACTTCTATATTTATATACATCTTCTCTGATGGTAGTTCAGTTAACTAATCAGAAATCTGGAAGCTTCTTCATACCATACAAACCTCCTGTAGCTTTTACTCATGCAAAATGCAACAAAATTTAAGGTGAGTTGAATAGATCAAATAGACAGCAGGAGCAGAGCCTGACTCTTCCAAAGTCTCTCATTATCGGGCTTTGTTGAATCTCCGTGTCATCAATTCACATGTTTTGTAGTTCAGTATCCTGGTAAATCTGAGTTTAGCCCCACTAGTGACCAAGAAGGTTCAGAAATACAAATGGATGTATTTTGAAAGTCTTACAGGGTTTGCTGGAAGTGTTTTGAAGAATCGTTTCTGAGCGGTGGGATGTTGGGGGCAGTTGTGAGACACTTAATGCCTGGTGTCTCCTGAAGTCATTTACATTCAGGCAACAGTGGGTGGAAATTCTGCTATGTGAAAACGACATTTGCAAATGTGTAAATGACTGCACAGAACTTGAAGCAGTCAGCAAACAGGGCCCCTGCTCAGTATTGTGCTTCTGCCATGTGCAGCATTAACCTTTACCATGTTCTGCTTTTCTTGCATACAATAACAGCAGATCCTCGTCAGGGGGTGGTTACACAAGATGGTACATATGCTTCTAGGCACCTAGTCCCAGATCAAAAATACATGGCGTGTGACACTGAACTGATCTATACTAGTTCCCCATTCCAAATTGATTTTAAACACTTTAGAGCATACATCTGCCTCTGAAGACTTTCTGGCATAAATCCTACATTATTTGCCCTGGCTATTTAAAAAGAGAAACTATTATATGATTAGGGCTAAAGTGGATCATGTTCTTACTGCATGGAGATCTGATAAACCACAAGGTTCCCTATGTATCACCAATGTCAGCTTAGTTTAAATTAAGTGAATTCTGAAATACATCTGTAGAGGTATGTTTAGTTGTACAAACCTAAAGAAATAACAACAACCACAAGGCATTAATAACAATTACACCTTCGAAGTAATTCATTCCTGAGTTTGTGTTTAGAAGCTGACTGAAAATATCACAGGGCCAGATTTCAACACCTTCCATACTGGAGCCTATCTGAAGTGAAACCATTGACGTCAGTGCAACAATTCCAGATTTATCGCTGCCAAGTTATGCACATCTCTGTATGTGTCATTTTATGCTAGTTATTTAATGCATTGATTTGCATATCATAAGCAATATGTGTAGAACCAAAATTTGCATAGAACAGCATGGAGTCACATCAACATGCCTGAAGAGATGGTAAGAAATCTGGAAGTTGGGATGAAGGTGTTAGTGACTGTGCAGGTGGGAGATGAGGGTCTGTGCCTGGTTTGGATGCTAATGGTTTGAATCAGTACATCTGAGAGATACTGTGTCTTTCACCTACTATCCCCATTGAAAGAAGTTGTGCCTAAAGGTGTCACCATAGCAATCTCCTGCGTTCCCTACCCAGGGGACTGCTAGTGGGAATGGTGAGTGTAGGTTGACACAGTAGGGAGAGAGGACTAAGGAAGTAGGAGGGATGCTGGCCACATTTTCTGGTGTCTAAGAGAGCATCTCTTGATGGCTAACATTTGCAGTGCCAAGTTAAATTTGCAGCCAGATGAGAGCAGGCTGGTAAATACATGTGTGGAAGATATAATGAAAAAAACATGGACTTGATAAGCTCACAGATGTACTCTAGAGTAAATGGAATGAGAATTTCATTAAGATTGACATGAATTATTGACATAACGAAAGCTCTCGTTTGGACACCCTGGGATCATCGACAAACTCCTAGCTCCTCCCTGCTCACAGCACACAAATCAGGTACTGATCCTATACAAGAGTTGACCTCTTTTTAAAAATCGCAAATCTAGTCTTGATGAACTACAAGAATTTTATTTGGAAATATCACCCAGAAATTCAGTTTGTCTCATTCATGTCCCGGTCTTTGTGCTGGCTTCTGCTGGAACACAGTTAATTTTGTTCATAGTAGCTAGTATGGGGCTATATTTTGGATTTGTAATGAAAACAGTGTTGATAACACAGGGATGTTTTAGCTGTTGCTGAGCAGTGCTTATACAGTCAAGGACTTTTCTGCTTCTCACACTGCCCCACCAGTGACTAGGTTGGAGGTGCACAAGAAGTTGGGAGGGGACACAGCCAGGACATCTGACCACAAGTGACCAAAGGGATATGCCATACCATATGATGTCATGGAACTAGGGGAGTGATTGGCCAGGGGGCCGTTGCTGAAGGACAGGCTGGGCATCTGTTGGTTGGTGGTGAGCAATTGTTGTCATTTGCATCACTTGTCTTTCTTGGGTTTTATTTTCCTTTCTCTGTGTTTTTTTTTCTCCTCTTTTCCTTACTTTTTAAAAATTTCCTTTAATTATTAAACTGTTGTTATCTCAGCCCATGATTTTTCTCACTATTACACTTCTTACTCTGTTCCATCCCACCAGAGGTGGAGGAGTGAGTGAGTGGCGGTATGGTGTTTATTGCCAGTTGTGCTTAAACCATGACAGTCTTCTAGGACAAAACTTATTTTTTTCCTACTCAAAATATCTACAAGATTAATTGCTGACTGGTGCTTTCCATGCATACACATCTACTTGGCACCAGACAGGGTCTTTGAAGGGCAAACTGGGGAAAAGTGGAACCCCCTCAGGCTGTCTGGCTTCCTGGGTGTCTAATGCCTGGTAGTGCCTACACTTTTAACAAGAGTGTCCTGCTTCTGTGCAAATCTAAACTGCTGGCTCCTAACAGCTTGGCTTGTCCAGAGCTTCATCAGACCCATCAAGGAGATGTCCTTCTTTCTGAAGGTCCTCAGTGGCTTTGAGGACACTTTTCAAAGATGTAAGAATAAAGGCTGCAGCCATACTCACTTCAAACCCCACTTAAGATAGTTGATACGTTGTGAGAAGTGAAAGAACAGCCCTGGAAGCATGTTTCAGCCTTGACAGATTCAACCCCAGCCACCTTCCCCCAGAGTTTTGGTGTTGTTTTCTTTGCTGGCACCCAGGAGAGTTTTCTTTTCCAGACATCCTGATGCCTGGACTTAATCAGAATGCAAAAATGCTACTTACTTCAAGGGATTAGTAACCAGATCATTTCTCTTCGGAAAGGTAGGGTGCCTGCAGGACAACTCCTACCAAAAATAAACCTTACCCAAGGGAGTTAGCTTAGTGATACTATAGGATTCCAGCTTACCTTTCCCCAATACAAACTATGTACATTGGATAAAGGAAAAGGGGGTGTATGTCCTTAAACTCCACCTTCCGTGGGGACAAAGGTGTGTTCCTCACTCATATGAGCTGGCAGCAATTAGTTCACTTGCAGTAAAACCAAGGCAGGTAATTATTTTTTTTAGTTTTAACAAAGGTTGAGTGTCAGTTTACCAAGAAGCCTAAGTGGCAGAGGTGCAGTCACAACTGTGTGGCTGCAAGTCTCCTGCTCAGGTCAGAGCTGTCTGCCACTAATTTAGTGGGTTGAACTAAATTCAGTAGGCTCCAGATTTTTAATTAGACTTGCTAGTCTTTATTAGCAACATTTACTACCTTCTCTTAATTTCTTTTTTGGCCTACTTTCAGATAATCTGCATTGATGTAGAAAAAAAACCACACTATGTTTTTCTGGCTAAAGGCAGGGCTTTTCAGGGAAAACCCATTCCAGCAATGGCTAAAGGAGAAAATCCAGTTGTAACAAACTGTGTCCTGGCTCCCACAGCAATATGGGGTTATTTTTTATTATTATCCTTTATGAATTAACTGAGGTTATTTGGTTTTATAAACAAAAGCGGAGCTCAGCTGCGGCTTTCATTAACTGTCATTAGTGAATTGCTCTGATGATGGACAGATTTCAAATGGTCAGCCCTGTGTCTCTCACTGAAATCTAGATCAGTTAGTCAGCTTGTTACTGATAATCATGCTTAAGCAAACAAACAGACCTCAAACAAAGCAGAAAGCCCACACAAATTTTTTGTATCAAAACCTATATTTAACTTGAAATGGATGGTTAGTTGCAGTTTCTGCTCTTTCTCTATTGTTCTGTATCTCTGTGTTTGTCTCCATCTATCATGTGCTGTCACATTTATTAAAGTTCTTTTCTTATGAAAATATTTTATAATCACAAAATATCTCCTTCTGCTTTGGTAAGTTAAACAAAAGTCACTCACAATATTTCAGGTAGCATAATCTCAATGGTTCTCATAAACCTCTCCTTTCTCGTTATGGTCACAGTTCTGCTCCAGGGCATCTGAAATACCATTTCAATACTTCTAAAGATAAATAGAGTTCTGTCAATAAACTGAAAATTGCTGACCTTGTCTTGTTCATAAATTTAGGCATCGAAAAATTCTGCCTCCTGGGATTAGCAGTGCTTTTTCATCTGAAGTGAAAAATGCTAAGCCTGACATATTTAATGACAGGCCCAGGAGGGTTAATGAAAGAATATAAGTGGCATTTCACCCTGACTTGCGACTGCCCTATAACATTGCCTAAGGGTCCAGCTAAGTGTTAGCTCAACCTGAGAAGTACAAGGCAGGAGTATAGACCTATAGAGAATTCTTACAGGATATCCTTGTTTGCCCTGATTGCTGCCCTGGTTGCCTTTTTTTTCGGTGTGTGAAATCTATAACCAATGAAGGCTCAGAGATTTTGTCTTCATTGGTTATAAAATCTCTGGAAATACTGAAAAACTGAGCAAGAAAGACAGGGACCATGAATGACTAAATGATCTTCCAGCTTATGCCTGGCCTCTGCTAACATTTCAGATTTTGCTTGCTTTATTGATAGTTTCATTTTTATAAGCCAAACATTGATGATTAGTCTAGACTGCTAATTAGAAGCTATCGTTTTACACAGAGGCTTGGATTAAAAGCTTTTGTGATTTCATGGACTCTGGTTTGTGTGAATGTCAATTTGATCCTTTTAGTGTGTTTATGCTAAGTATCAATAGGCTTCTGGGATTCGTGGAACTGCAGTGCTGAACCTCACAGACATGAAGCAACAGCTGGGGTGCCGCTTCCTTTTGAAAGGCTTTCTTCTCTCCTCGCTAATGGAGGATCAAAAGTCATCCCTTCAATTAAAAACTAAACTCCTGGATAAAAATAAAGGAAGAATCTAATTCTTTGGCATTTTAAGTCTAATTAAGGATTTTAGTAGGAAATGTACAGCAGTGCTCACTGATTAATTTATCAAACACAAAAATCCTCCTTTCCTTTACCAGTCCAATTAGCCAGGCATTTTATATGGCTGGGAGATTGAAACACTGCTACTACATGGAAACCAGAGGCTCTTTGCATTTGAAATTGCATGGTAAAGAGACTGGAAAATTTCTCATCTAATATCATGCATATTTAGTGCCTGATCCAGTGAATTATTGAAAATCCCTGTTAAAAAATGTATGGCCTACTGAAGGTCCATTCTGGTATGATATTCAATACCCTGAACACATAGGAACATCAGGGAAAAGCAGAGGATGTTGAATGCCTTGGAAAATAGAGCATTTACTGTTTAAAATGCCCAAAGTGAAGCATAACTGCAGCTTGGAAGATCTCAGGTGCTGTGTAGCATTATTCACAAGTAAGCTGCTGCCTTCTTACCTTGTGCTGAGATCTTTCCACATTTCACAAGCTAGAATTTATCTCTCTTTCCACAAGCCACCTGTCAGAAGCAATGTGGAGATATATTATCCATCATTTGTCATTCCCCTCTAACACAGGGATCACGAATCGTACTCCTGTTTGTCAGCTCATGTCCCTTGATTATACGTCAGTGAGGGTTATTATCATGTCACTTTTTCTCTGTTGAGAGCAGGTATGTTAGCCACGGCATCCATGTAAGTCAAGCCACAGTGTCTCCCAGAAGTGCACTGGGAAACATAAATAATATCTTTCATAGGCTCTTTATTTGCTTTTCCTGCCTCGCAGGGTAGTGTTTGGTGGAATGTTTTGTTTTGTGGTATATTCTTGTTTTGTTTTGTTTCATTTTCATTTAGTTCTGATATTTGATTATTTTATCATTGCTGTTGTTGCTGGCTTTTCTTTTTTTTAAGTAGTATGTTGCTGGAGTTTTGTTATGGAAGATAAGAAAAATGGAACATGCTCAGTGTCTTAAATGGATCTGAACAGCTCTGGAGCATGGTGATGCTCAATAGACCTAGACTTAACTAAGGAGGCAGTGGGAAACTGCACGGCTCTGATCAGAGCAGATGGTAGATGCTGTGGCCACGCACAGATGGATGTATGGATGGATGAGATCATACCCAAACAGCTTGGAGTGCAAGCAGCAATGTTTACAACAAGAGTGTGCTTTTAAAGGAAATCTCACTCTTTCCACTTAGTGCCCTTTGGTTTGCGTTGTGCAGAGGTCTCAGAGGGCATGAGATGGGTTCCTTCCAAATGAAACTAAGGTGGAAGATGTGTGTCCTGGCCCTGAGAGCACTCACAGGCCATGGTGGCCGTGACTGGCCTCACCTTGTGCCTCTCACATGGCTGCCCATGGGCATAGGAGCCCCATTTCAATCCATCCTGAAGCTGTCATTCTGTGCCCCATAGTACTGCCCAGCCACCCTGGGCTGTGTCTGACCTGATTGCCCCTCACCAGGCCTGATCCTGACCTGCTGTGCTAGTTAGCCTTGGCTAAGGACCCCCACCCTGAAAGTGGACAGTGAGGCCATCTTGGGTCGATTGCCTAATGTACCCCCAAGAAAAAAGAAACAAAAATAAATCCTAGCCTGGATTTAACCCTGTTAGGCTGCACTACCTTCTGCCACAGCATCAGCCTGCTTTCTGACTGACTGGGCACACGACCACCCCAGTTCAAAGTGTGCCTCACCATTTACTGTGGCACCGTGTTTCTCTGCAGAGTCTGTTAGTGTGCGCCCATGTAGTGGGAACACTTTTGTAGCTTATGGAAAGGATCTTGTGGCAGCTCTTCAGGCTGGAAGGCAGAGGAGTTTGATAAAGGTCTATAAAATCATGAGTGATAGGAGAAGATGAGTAGGGAATGACTGTTCACTGTTTCTTCTAGTGTGGGTTGTAGGAGGCCTCAAATAATGAAACTAGCAGATTAAAGAAAGAAACCAAAGCGAGCTGCTTGTTCCCAGAGCATGGGATGTCCTCACTGAGGCATGCATGCTAGAAGATAGCAATGCTTCAGCAAATAGCTGGACAAATTAACTGAGGAAAAATTTATCAAGGACTAGGAAATGCAAAGATGCTGACTCAGGCAGTCTGGGACTGCAAAGAGCTTGAGATTGTAAGGGTGTCCTTTTGATATGCTGTCTCTGCATGCCCCTGCGTCTCTTGGCCACTGCTGGATAGAGAATATTGGACCAGACAGACCTTTGTTCTGACACAATATAGCTGTTTCTACACTTTCATGTTATCATCACTCTTAAAAGCGTGAAAGGGCAAAATCAACCACAGATCTTCCAGTGTTCAAGGCGTGTGTACCGCCCCTTGCAGACTTCCTACCATTTCCTCATCTCTTGCTGCTGGAAGGTCTGTACCTCCCAAAGCACAGCTTGAGCTTGGAGTGCAGGGTACCCAGACTGACATTATTTGTTCATTTCCTAATCTAGTCACCCACATATTGCAGGGGAAAAGTGTGTCAACATGATTAAGTAGGAGGGGTTGGGTATTTTCCTGAAGGCTCCATGACTCAGGAAGAAATAGTAAAAATAAATGGTAAACTTTCTCCCCACATTAAGTGAAAAAAAAAGGGAGAGTAATCTGGATACTTTGAAGAATTTACTGTCAGGGGCTAAGAGAAGTAGACAGGAGAGCTTAGCAAGGAAGAGAAGTTTATTATGTTTCCGGAGGAGGAGGTCATTGGAGAGTAAGAAGAGTGAGGCCTTATGAGAATAGCAAGAAGCAGATTCTACATTTACATTGGAAATTTTCTGAACTTCTCTACTTGCCCAGCCAGTTACGGAAGGACTTTCAAAGCATGATTAAAAAGCACTAGGGCAGAACTGGAAACCATGTTGACACTGTTCTTCCCCCTGTCCCTCCAACACTTCATACTCTATCAACTAGCACTAAGGACATGGTTTTAGGGGATACACAACCCTTTCTTTTCTAGGTCATTCATCTGACTTTCTTCTGTCCTATTTTTCCATCCCCATGATTAAATGGTTGATAGTGCATATATGAACTCCAAGAAAAAACATAGAATACTAAAGTCAGGCACATTTAGTCTAAATATGTCCAAATGTAGGACAAGTTAAGGAAGGCTTCTCATCTCCATGCCACTGGGGTACAAGGAAAGCAAAGCCGTAACTAATATGTAGATATATTCAAGCTGAAGTTTGTGTCCTGTTTAAATGTATTTCATCTCTGTCTGCTGGAATTTAAACTTAAAAGTTCTGGGGGCCATGGAAGGGAGAAATACAAGGATACCTCGTATTTCATCAGCATTTGGGAGACTAAGAATACCTGTAGTCTGCTCCCACAGCAACAGGAAAGAATTGTCATTAAACATCACTGTCAAAATTAGGTATTTTACAAATGTTCTGCCTGGACAGGTAGATGAGAAAAGAGGATCTGTCATTCTGGCAATGGCAAATCTCTACATTTTCTGTTTATGTTTATATCTTTTTTGTACCTCCTGGCATACAAGTGAGCTGCTTTGGTTAACACCTTTAGTGCAGAAATAACTTTGGCCTGAGGAAACCACAGGAGGGTACTCTTTCTTGTCTTTGAACATATGGCAAACATGCTTCATTTCAGTGAAAGTCATACTTGAACATGGAAGAAAGCCTTCATGTTAATAGTTCTCAGAGATTAATTTCTTTGTACAGTAGGAATGTGATCTTGAAGGGTAGAAATAAATCTTCAGACATAAATGGAGAAATTTTACACCCAAGAAATATGCCGCTTTGACAACTAGAGAGCAAGACCGATTCATCTGGAGGTTTTATGCAGTCCTCAATCTTCAAAACCATCCACAGTTGTGGAGATTTCTATTTCCAGTGAGAGTGCGTGTAACTTCATCTGAGTATTTTCAGGAAACGCTGAGTGTTACAAAGCACTTAATGCTTCCTTACTTCCAAATGCCAAACAAGCGTTACTGCAAACCCTATCTAGCAAGCAAAAAGGTGAAGAGTCACACTATAAGAGAGACTAATTCATGATGAAGAATACTCCAATGTCTATGAGGCAGATCGGTCTTTTTTGCTGTGTGAGGAAAAGACAAGCACATTGACATTGCCTCTTTTGAAGTATCCATCCACTCTGCCATGGCCTCCTCCCTTCTGCTTGATTCCTATTGATTATCTCTACACTAAAATTCAGCTGACCATTTATATTTCAAGTGAGAAGGAGGGACAGCTAGAGATTTAAACCCATTTGAGCACTTCTTGCTAGAGTCAATGCTTGAGTGTCATTGGCAGTTGTCAAGACCCAGGCAATGAAATTCCTGAGGGTGATTGGTAATGATTCAATTTGTCAGCTTTTCAAGCAGAAACATACAGGTCTGATATTCCAGTCTGGGGGGTACAAGCACAACCAAAAGAGTGTGTCTGTATGTTACTCGCCAGTAAAAGAAGAAAAAAAAAGTGCATGATGACACAGAGCTATCTGTACAAGTTTAACTGTCTGTATTGAGTGATAAATCGGGGTTGAAGAGACAGGGGCTGCAGAAGCACCTCCTTTCTGTGAGAATGTTCTTTATCTATTACTCCCTATGCAAAATATACCCTTTGGTATATTAATGCTGTGCACATGGATGTAGGATGCTCTGTAAAAAAGGTATACATGCTCTTTTACATTAATATTTATGTATATGAACTATGCTCTGTTTGTTCATATATTATAGGCTTTAAGAGGTCTTCAACAAAACCTGCACTCAACTTTTGCAGGTTTTAGCAATTCTATTTTCTTATTCTTTAGAAATGCTGGAAGATCTGCACAGACAAGAGGGGAAATCAAATTACCAGCAGACAGTACATGGTACTGACTATTCACCATTATTCGATTCTGACATCTCTCCTGTTGCCTGCTTTATCTTTCCAGACCATGTACCTGGTGCATTTTGTGTTGTAGCTGTGCTAAATCTGGGGTTGAGTTTAATTTTTTTCCTTTTTTTCAGTACACTATGTGATAGATTGGTGACCCAAGAGGACCTCACAGTGCAAACACAGGGTGAAGTGTTGTTAAAAGCACAAAGCAAACAGGATAACAGGAAGGATATTTTACTTTCTTGTCTCCTTGTGTAAGGTCAGATTTCAGGTGATGTACGTAAAGAACAGTAGGTTGATAAAACCTTAAAAAAAAAAAAAGACACTCCTAACTTTTTCTTAAGTGAGGATGACTTGGTTTCAACTTCTTCTGAACTACTATCTAGGTTTGATGAACTTTATCATTAGGCTGTGTCTGCAGACAGTTTTAAACTTGTGACCCAAGAAATCTAATGGTTTGATGGACTACTGCTAAGTAGCGTTTATGAAATGTAGTAGGATATGAGTTTAAAGTCACCCTGAAGAATCTATGTTTTCTCCAGTGGAAAGCATAGCTGTTTCCTGAAATGGAAAAAGTCTGAAAAATTATCAACTAGGAAAACTGAAAGGCCAAACTGGAAACTAATTATACAGACCATGTCCTGTCCAAACTTACCTACTGAACCCTGTTTGGAGTGACTGTATACTGAAGTGAAAGGAAGCAAATGTGGACTGTACAAATGTGAAAAATAGTATTTCATCTCAATTGGATTTTAATAGTTGTTTATCTATGAGAATCTTCTATGTCATTTAATGTAATGTGCATCTCTGTAGTACCTTTTTAATAAAAGATTCAATATGCTGCTCCCGATACAGCTTATTCAAATAACTGATTAATAAAACCACACAAAAATGTAGGAACAGATTTTCTTTTACTGTGGCAGGATGACTCTATTAGTGTAGCACCTTTATGCAGCTTCCACTTCCTTTTCCATACACTAGTCTCTCTTTAATGATTTATTTAAAATGCTCAAATTAAAAATAAATTTGAACCAAAACACTCATAAAGCTTGAATCCTTCTACAGCTATGGAGTTTATCCTACAGCAATTTCACAAGGCAATTTCACTAAAGGGCAATTTCATTAGTTGCTTCTGTCTGATTTTTCAGAAAATGTGAGACACATTTTGAAAAACACTATTTTGAAGTCATGCTAAAGAGAGATCTGTAAAGCATGGTACATGAGAAGCGGTTGAGTGAACTGATACTGTTTTGTCTATGTACAATTTCTCTCTGGAAAGAGAAATTAGAAACACTGGGCTTTGAGTGAAGGAAGAAAAAAATTATGTCAGACATAACAAAAAAATCAGCAATGTTCAAAGGATACAAAATTGCTATAAAATAAATATTTACACTATGAATGTAAAGAATTTCCATAAATATTAGAATTCTATTTTTGAGTTTTTCACATCTTCAGTAACATTATCTGCCATTGTTTTTAAGGGAAGCAGAGCATAATAAACAAAACCAGACAGAATTTAAGCTCTGAAATGGGTAAAAGTACATCTTTATGGAGATGCAATAGACTAAAAGGACGAACATATGAAAATAGAGTTCAAGCCTCAGGGGAAAGAATTCCAGAGTTTTAGTGCCCAATTCTGAGAAACAATGTCATCTCTGATTGAATTCTCCCAAACTAGATGCTTAAATATGGCTTTGCCTCTTCATTTATTTTTCTTTGAAGTTCAATGTCAAAAATTCCAAAACTGAATGTTGCCAAGAGCCTTTTCCACAGAGATCAATAATCTTAGAAAACAGATATTCCCATATATTACATCTAGTTATTTTTTTACTTGCTGTCATGAATATTATAACATCTTCACCTTGTACTGCAATAATTAAGGTGGAGATGACATTTCCATTAGAAAGATCATATAACTCAGTGGGGAAAATCTAAATGTTCCAGCTGGGCTGCAGTGCATCTTTGAACATATTTGCCTAGAAGAGAATGTTTCCATCAGTTTCAAGTTTTGGATTGGAATGTGTTTAAATAAAAGTTGTAGAAATATGTTTTTAAGCATTAAAATACCTGTCAAATGTTATCAAGAGAAAAGCATTCTAAGGCAGGATGTTCATCCAGTATAGCTCTTGGCATGGGAATTACTCAGTATAGGCCATACTTCTCAGACTTGGATAAAAATTCTCCTCCTGAACCAGTTGTACAGTTCCAGGGTGATATAATTGGGAACAAAGCATTTTAATTCAGGTGATGACTCAATTCTCAATACATTTGGGCCTTTAATGGCTGACAAAATGCAGGTGGTATTAGAAAAGAAGATCCTGAACAGATCTCCAGATATGCCCTGATGTTCCCAAATTTCCCTTTCTCCTCCTCCCTTCAGACTCAGACTATGCCATGTCTTCCTCAGAGAGGTCACAGCAATTTTTTCTCTGATAATGCTTAACCTATTTCTTTCTCTTCCTCTTCCTGGCTTCTCCTCCCTCAGTATCTCTCTGCTAGAAGGCTGAATACAGGGATAGAGTAAGGGACTGTTTTTAAGGGGCAGAGTGACACTCAAGTAGCTCAAGACCAGAAAGCAGAGAAATCCTGCAGCCGTCCCAGACCCACACAGCTGAAGCATCCTGTATATGTGCAGAGGAGAGAGAAAGTCTGAGCCCCAAACCTCCATGAATGTTTCTTCCACAGTCGTCTCCTAATGGGATTATGGTGAGTGGAAAACCAAAATGTAATCAGAAAGGATCACGATATATTCACAAGAGAAAATAAATGATATGGCACTTGGGATAATAAGGCCAGTTCCCAGGGACCCCACCACACTCTTCCTCAAAAAGGATGTAATTTGACTCCTACTCCATCCTAAAGATAAGCCAGGCTAGAGCTGTGTGCTTATATGATTTGTGACATAAGGACTGAGACTAAATTATGTGTCTCTTGGGATGAGGCTAAAACAAGGACTCATCATCTTGCTGACTGTTCTCACAACAGCAGAAAGTCTTCTGTTATCTCAGATCTTCATCTTTTATCAAACTGATTGTTATATACTATTTACTTGAAGACCAAACCAGACAGAAAGTTTCTTTAATGAGCACAATATATTCTGATCTCTGCTCACTCCTCATTTATCTCAAATCCATGTTCCAGTCACCAGTGAGTGCAAGTGGGGGAGGAAAAGAAGGAGGCATAAAGGTTAGCTAAAAGAGACCAAAACACAAAAATAACAGAGGCCAATAATACATATGACAAATTTAGACAAAGGAAAACAAGATTAGAAATTATGTGAGAGGATCCAATGTAGTAAAATTAAGGCAACCCAGAACAATCGCTGGCGCTTTAAGTCACATTCTGTCTTCATTTGCGTGTAGGTTGGATGGGATACCAGGCAGGGCAGAGCCTGGCCATTCATTAAGCACTTTGTACTATGGAACTGCTTTACTGTAGCCTTGTCCTGGTTCTGATGGCAGGTACAAATGTATGCAACGTGCAAATCTAAAATACTTTCTAAGTGAAAGCTGGAGTCTAAAATACATTGTCTGGATTTTTGTGTGATTTTCTCCTGCTAGATTTTAAAACTTTTGTATAGAAACAGCCTCTTCACACCATGACTTTTAATTGAAGTCATTATTATCAGTGCAACCGCAGGAAAACTTTTCTTCATGACATAGAAACTCAGCTGGTCCTTTGTAGCTGTCCCACAACAGTCTAAAATTTTCCTTCCCAGCTCAGCATAAAATTAGCTGTAATGGATAACTAGCTTGGATCACAGTTGTTTGGTGTTTAGTTGTCTGGGTTTGTTTTTTTTTTTGTTTTGGTTTGGTTTGCTTTTTGACATCTTTCTTTGCACTTTAGCTCTCTGATAGTTCTCCCTGAATCATTATCTAATCACAGTATACCGTCAAGCTTCACAGTTAAAAGCCCAGAAGTAGAGACTAAATGTCAGTTGTCCTGTTTGCATACTTATTGGTTTTCCTCAAAGCATATCATGACAGGACCTAAGCAGTTTCTGTCTGAAATGAAAGCAGATGCACTGAATGAGATGGATGAGGCTGGCAGGAGGGTGTTTGTGGCAGGTCAAGCCGGTTTGTAACTCCTGCAGCAGCAGTGGAGATATCCGTACACCCCTGGGACAGTCCTGTGCAGCATCTTATGGAAAGAGGGAGGTCCCACTTACACTGCTACCATCAGAGGCAGAAATCTTTCTTGCTTTTCTTTTGTGGCATTGAACAGTATAGAAAATCCCTTTGATGTTGCAGAGTTAACATGATAATCAGGCTGGGGAGATGCGGATCATCTCCTACTAATATGATATGGGCCTGACTCTTCTCCTGTGGTTTTTCCCGAACCTCAGAAGTTAGCAGGACCTTTAGGGGACTCCAGCTGAAATGAAGCTCAGGAACTCCACGGTTTAAATCAGTTGTTATGAAACAGCAAGTGTGTTGGCAGCCTGGGGAAGAGATAAGCGTGCTTCTGCCTACCTCGCCCGCACTAATGTTTGTTATTATACAGACACTCATCACAGCTTTTAGCTCCAGCTAGTGCTCTCATTAATCACCACCTGGGAACGCCATACACAGAGCAGGCGTACATGAGCTTTTGTGAGAAAAAGCAGAGGGGAGGACGGCTGCGTGTCATGTGGGGGTGTGAGTGATGATTTTGGGGTGCAGAGTGAGAGACTGAAGTGAGGAAGAAGTAGAGCGTGTAGGAAGGAGGAGAAGAACACAGCAAAAGCTGTTTGGGGAGACTAAAAGAATGAGAAAATGGACGGAAAAAGACAACAATCCCGTTTCAAACAAATTGGGCAAAGGGGGAAAGAGCACGCCACTAACAATAGACCCTTTTGGCTGCTCTTGTGCCACAACTACTGTCAAATTCTAAAAGATAAAATTGTAATTAGGCCAAGACCATTTGCCTGTAGCAAAGAGGAAGCCAGAAGGAATCTTCCCCCAGCTTTCTGGTATAGTTCTTCCCTCCCTGAAAGACTTTAATCTACAGCTCATTATGAACAATTTGTTGTTTTTTTTTTTGTCTTAATTTGTGCTAAGAATGGCAGAGAAAGTATCCCAGGGCAGGCATCTCTCCCATTTCCTGCAAGGTTTTACTCTGATCTCTGGTAACTGGTGGACTTCTAAAAAGGTTATTATTATTATTTATTATGATTATTATAGTCATGCCTAACAGCCAACAAACAATGTGGTTTTCATGCGTTAAGCACTCTACAAACACACAGTGGTAGAAAGTTCTTGCCCCAAAGAACTTATAGTCCAAACAGAGACATGGGTGAGGCCAAGAGTTTAATGTACGGAGAGTGAAAGAGTGCTGGCAGCATACAGCATAAGGCAACAGCTCCATGTTTTTATTTCACTGACATGATGAGAGGAATAACTACAGAAAAGAAATCTTGACATACACAAAGAAAAAAAAAACCCCAAGGTGTATGATGTGATGTCAAGGAGCTCAAAGAGTACAAGACAGACCCATTGAGAGCTACAGGTAGGTCTCTGAAATTCAATAGTCCCCTGGCTTGAACGGTTCTGCATCTCATTACTTGGTGTCCCTTAATAAGACTTCTTTATAGATTTCTTTTTTATTTTCTTTCTTTTTCTTTTCATTTTTTTCCCCTGGGGTGCATGGCAGGGTGAAAAGCACCATTACTTGGTAAATTAAGACATCAGTTGCTCACAGGATAGAAGACATAGTCCAGCACTATAGTAGGCACAAGAGGGCCAACTTCTATGCTGCAGGTGGAAGCCAATGCTCTGGCAAAGCCATTTTTTCAGTGCTCAGTTACTTTGCCATTGTTTACCAGAGTATATATAGCGATATCACTGGAGAAATGCATGAAGAATGGAAAATTATCTAGTTCTTTACTGATTTGCAGACAAATTTTCTTTTTGAAATGTAAGGAATTTGTGTTTTATCTAACTTGAAAACTCTGGGAGCAAATTGTTTCCTTAAGTCAGAGATACTGTCCTCCTACACATTACAGCTTCCATCAATGCCTGGGAGGTTCACCTGCAGGAGCTCAGGGGTGTGGATACCACTTAACTATGGTGTAGAACCATGTGTGTAATTCCTCTCATCATGGACAGAAAGGCTACACACCTGCTGATAAAGCAGGGGTCTGTTTTTTGGATGAGAAGTCATGGCTTGGCACAGCTCACATCTGTCTGGATAAAGTCTCTTCCCCTTCTCCTCTCAAACAGGGTGACCTCATCTATACAGAGTAATGGGAAGAGTCCCTGACCGATGCTATTCCTAAGCTGAGTCAGGAAAAAGTGTTAGCTGGGACAGTAATACTACAATATTAAAAAGTGTGGATGAGCATGGACCAGCTTTGTTTCCATGTCTTGGTCACGTATAGCCTATAGTATAGACAAAACTGAACAAACCAATACTGTAAACCTCTCAGTGTAGCCAGGACATCTCCTTTCAGTGCAGGGCTTTTATTTCATATCCTCTTTAATGAGTATGCCTTGAGAGACTAGTATTAATTTTTTTTTTTTGGAAGGTGATGAATTTGACACTTATTTTAAATTCTTGTCTTTGAGACTTTTTTCTGAAACAGGACATGCAAAATCAATGACTTTTGCTGAGAATAGTAGCACCACAATCTGGAGCCGGAACATTTTGATCCTAGATCCTTTGCCTTTTCTTCTGTTTCAATCCAGTTGACAAAATCAGTTTAAACCCTTTCTGTGCTTTGAGCTGCTCAGATGCTTGCTGGATCAGTATGCAAGTCATATTCTTTGACAACAGGGAATGTCAGACTGGCGTGACATGTTGTGTTTCCTTTTAGGTAAAGTTGGCAATATCTAGTGGTGTGGTGATTGCAGCAGTTTCTGTCTGATTTGTTCAGCACATGGCTTCTATATGCTGGAACTCAGTCCTTTGCTTTGAAACATAATCTTTGGCTAATTTTATGATGCAGAGAGACACCGTGGGACACAGAATTATATACCTTTTATCACAAGTGGCATTACACATTTGTTGGTACGGTGCCAATTATGCATTTCAGGATGTCTTTAAAAAAATCAGTATGTGACAAAGTTTTAATTTGAAGGGGAAACTTAAAGATAAATTACTACTCTCTTACTTTCAGATCTGTTTCTATGTTGAATGTTCCACACTACCTGAGTAATGAGATTTCTGCACAAATATAATTTTCTTTTGAGCTTCACTGTCTAATTTCATTGCTCATTAAGATTACTTAAATAGCACACTGCTTTTTTTATAACTGGGGATCATCTTTAGTTAGTCTTTGGGACACCCTTGTCAGTGTGATGTCTTAAAGGTGATATATTTTCTCATGCTTTTCACCGTTCTGCTATCTACATGGTTCACAGCAAAGTCCACTTGTCAGATTTTCACCTCCTATTTTCAGGAACCAAATGTTGCCATTCTGTTGTCTTTTGAGATAGAAGAGCAGATAAATTATGCAATGTAGATTTGAGATCTGTCTTTCTCTGTGTACAGTCTTTAATGCACACACTTTTCACCGTCCTTAATAGTGTGTTAAAATGGCAAAGTTATACAGGGAAGAGAAATTGTTACTTTGTGCTGCTGAATAATTCTTCAGCTCTTAACTTAAAAAGAAGGTGTAGATAGGGAAAGAGAAGAAAACAATGTAGGAGATAAAGAAACTCAGTCGTGACTAGGAACTACAAGCCAATTATTGCACTGTAATTTGGAAAACAGAGTAGGATTGTTCAATACAATGCATATTTCTAGGCTGACAAGGAAAATGCACAATTACTTTTATCACAAAGTTGTGAGGTACATGTGAATCACTTGTAATAGGATTGTCTAAGTAAGGAAATTATATTTGTTTAATGCTTATGAACTTAACAAGGCTCACAATTAAAGGTCAGGAGCGAAAGTGCCAGTGAGATGTTTACTAGGGAAATGGTAGAAGTGAAAGATTTTTTATTTTTTCAAGTAGTATGGTTATTTTCCTCTTTTACTGTAGATGCCTCTAAGAAGCTTGTAAGAGTACAAATCTGATAGTCTTTGCTTTTATTTGGCTTTTATTTGTGTTAATTATCTATGTTATAACAACCTTTAGAGTAGGGGGCAGATGCTCTCATTCAGGGAGTGGATGTTCCTGTTCTGAAGAACGTACAGTCTGCTGAGACAAAATGAATTTGAAGGACTGGCACATAAGTTATGGAATAGTTCTCATTTTATAGAGGGAGCTGAGACCCACACTCATTAAATGATATTGAAAAAAACATACAACAAGTCTGGGAAAGTATCTGGGAATTAAACCAAGACCAGAGGATTTCCAGTGCAGTTGTTGCCCTGTCTCTACTGTATGCCAGTCTCCAGGTACTCTTGGGCTCAATATGAGATGGATCCTTCTAAACCTCAGCTCTGATATATAAGGTGGGCAAGGCACTGCACTCATCAACGCAGTAAAAATAAGTGCTGGCTCTCTTCCCAGCAGCTTATATTCACTTATAAGTTAGTTGACTTATAAACACCTACATAAGTACTTGAAAGTTAGGTAGCTTAAAAATAAGTAAAGTAAAACTACAAGGAGAAAATAACAAAAAATATCTTGGTGGTTTTGGTAGCAGACCCCAAAAGAAGGCTTCCAGTATGAAATATAGAAAAAAAGCAAGTACATGACTCTCATATATTGTCTTCACCTAATATATTGCAAGTAGGGCATCCAGGAATACAGATACAACTGGAGATGGATTTTGCTACCAATGATAAATATAGGAAGATAATGGTAAAAACGTTGGAGGAAAAATAATGCTTAAAAGAGAGGATACATTTGTAATGTTTGTGCCCCAATGTACGAATACAAGGAAAGTATTTGCCATTTAGAGATAAGTATTTACCTTTCATAATATTTTATTTTAGTAACTCTTTGCAAGTAAATAATCTTAATGTGACAGAATGAGAAATATTCATCTACTGCTAAATCCAATAAAATGATATTTGATTTTCTCCCAGCCCTTTATAGGCAAACTTGTTAAAATGTAGTACAAGCTTTCTGTAAGTGAGGATTTCAGAATTTAGCTTATTTCAGAGACAAATTCATTTAGTAACATGTTCATTTGGGCTTTCATCTTCTAACCAGATACTTTACTCTTCTACATATGAAATATATCAAATTAATTAGATTTTTCCATGCATTGTGTGGGAGCATGGTGCAAACATTCTGAAATTCTGCGTCTCATTATTTGACACCCTTAACTTTTGATTTACAGCTGATTTAGGTATGTGCATGGGTATGATGGGACCTGAAGTAACTCAGAGCTCTGAGATGGACTGAGAGCACCACACAAACACCAAACAGGCTCTCCATCATCACAAATGCACTTATGGAAAACAAACAAACAAACAAACAAACAAGAAAGAAGTAGCTTTGAAGGTGGAATTTAAAAATGAGCTTTCAAATCAAAGATCTGTTGGGTAAAATACAACATGCCATCAGATCCTCCCCTTCTTCAAATGGTCTTTTCGGGTTTGGGCCTTTCTTACCGTGTTGGGCTCTGTCCAGCGATTTTCAGTATCTTTGTGGGCTGTAACAAACATTATATGAGTAGGATGCATTTGATCCCTGGATAAGTCTCTTTTTATTTGTTCTCCTGAAGTTTACCAGTCTCTTGTCTTTCCTGCAGATTTGCTGCTGCCCTGCTACTGCTCTGCACTCCAGTTACTTCTCAGGAAGGACACAAATTCTCCTCAGTCAAGAGTGTACCACATGGGAATATTTTTCAGTTATTGCAGGCAAGCAGCTTTGCTGTCTGCATCTCTTTCTAGCAGAACAGAACATGTAGTAAAACTACAGCCTGCAAGCAAAGAGATTAAACAGTTTTACAATCCATCACCATATCCTTCCTTAATACTGTCTCCCTCATCAGACCTCTTTGAATTCCCTTCTACTGTTTCTTATATTCGTTTGGTTTGTTAGAAATAAGATTTTGAATTTTTCTGAGCTCAGACTATATTCTCTTGAAAGTCTAAACAACTCCTCACAGTATGGGCCCAATTTTTCTTTCAACCCCTTTACCACTATCAGAATACAGAATATAAATTATAATATTAATATGCCTGGGTGAAATACTTTTTGTTTCTTTAATAGTCCTTCCTTTTCATTACTGCTTTCTGTTTCAGAGAGGTGTTTGGTTATAGCTTAAAGCAGATTGTGTTACATCTATGTCAAGAGTGCTAACAGAGGGGAGATAAAAGAATTCTTGTTGAAAAAGTGTCCACTGTGCTCATGGG
>WKFP01013793.1:119607-130111 GCA_011057875.1 Pterocles orientalis | reverse complement strand
CACTACCCGATCATCCAGATCACGCTTCCTCAGTTTAGCCGCAAGGATACTGTGGGAGACAGTGTCAAATGCTTTTCTGAAATCGAGATAGACCACATCTACTGCTTTGCCATCATCTATCCACCTGGTAATATCCTCATAAAAGGCTATCAGGTTGGTCAAGCATGACTTCCCTTTGGTGAAGCCATGTTGACTGCCTCTAATGAAAGAGGACAAGAAATAGAGTATATTTATCATAACACTAATTCCTTTCTTAGCAGGTTACTGCATGGACTAAAGTTTAGAGAAAAGAGATCTATGAATGACAGCTGCTTTTGTGCTCCTGGACACAATACAGTCAACAGGATCCCGTTGTCACAGGGGTCTTCAAATGCAGTAGAAACATTTCATTAAACTACTCGGCACAGGGCACTTGCAAAAACCTTCTTGACAAGAGCACAGGATAGAAACCGTCTTGTAAGGAGCACCTGAGCAGCAGAACTGGCAGCACATCCATGACCAGCCTGTCAGCTATAATACACCATGCAGGGAAACTTTCCAGGTTGAGTCTCATGACAGGCAGAGACTATACAAAATACCCAAACCTGCAACCTGCAGCCACAAACGGCTAGGGCTGCAATGGCAGAGACAACGTCAGCAGCAGCAGGTGTGAGGGCATGAGTCAGTCATGCAAACAAGTGTGTGTTGCTGAACTGGCCACCCAGGTTCTGAGTTATACAACAGAGCTGTGTGACGGGCTGGGTTTTTTGCTTTTCTGTTGCTGCATAAGACATGCTGATGATGAGTCTGGTTAAGCTTACACCCTCCTTCTTTGTGATGACCTTGAGATGCTTTCTCTCAACTCCTCGTGTGTTGGAACATATCCCAAGCAAATTCTCCAGAATTTGGCGAAACTAGCTCATGCAGATGATAGCTTGATGTCAACTGGGTTTATTTTTATCCATAGGGAAGCTCGGGGAAGGTGTTTTTAAAAAAGGTGTGGACAGAAGGATCATTTCTACAGATCTGAGAAACTAAAAGTGTGATGGAACTAGATTGAAAGGGAGATGACAAAACTGGGCAGAAGGCCTCTGTGAAACACTAGATGGCAACAGCAACAAATAAAGGGATAATGAAATGGGCATCTTCCTCCTTGGTGAAGTTGCTCCAGTGTATCAGGATCTTGCGGGAACTGCCTCTGTTACACTTCTCATTTGTTCCCCAAAATATTGCAGGATGTCAAGAAGGTTTGGTTTTCTTTTAATTTCTTTAACTCACTTCTACCAGTTGAGAACAGATTAATCTTATTTAAGAGAGTAAGTTCAGCTGCATAACACAGAAGCTGAGACTTGCCTAAGTTCATCTCTGCTGTGAAAACTATGGGTACTTTAACATATATATTTTCTCCCATTCTGATCTACTCTAAATTTATTACATATTTGTATTTAACCAGTGCAGCAGCCTGTGATCTTTGATTTCTTTTCCCTTGCTTACACCTAGGATACATTTCTGAAAACTGCTTTAGCCATTTTTCAAACCCATGACTTGTTTTCTAATTTAGTTTGGCACAGCCTGTTTTTCTAAGGAAACATTTGCATGATAGCACCAAAGAACTGAATAAAATTTGTAATTAAGGAAGGACTCTTCCAGTGATTTTATGTGCTAGATGAAATAATTTTCCAGTAATAAAATCTTTATTTGCTATCTCTAGCATGATTTAATCATAAGTTACTAAAAGGACACTGTGATCCAGACAGCCTTGTGTTCACTCGCAAGTATCTAGCTTGCAACACTAAGAAATTTTCAGGCTTTGTAACCTTATAAATAAATGCATGTTATTAAGTATGAATTAGTTATTGTTGAGTCTTTTTATAGCCTTATCATCAGTTTGGCATATACACTCCTATTTCATTGGATCATGGGCAAGTTTAATTTTTTCTAAAACTCATTTAATTTCCAGAAACTTTACCTTGTTGACAATTCCATGCTTCTACCTAAATCAGAATAATTTTCTCTGATAGAGCATTATGATGATTAATAATAGTAGCAGTAGTTGTTAACCAGAACAATAATTATTTTTTCTCATTTAATTTCCAGGAAACCAGAAATCTCTAGAATGAGCAATTTACCCAAAACAACTTGGAATTAATGGCAGAATATATACAAGAATGAGGTAATTAAAAAAAAAAAAAAAGATGTTTCTTTACTGTTTTCTACGCTGGATTAAAAATATGGGTTTGTATCTTCCCATATGAATCACGTAGGCATTTTATAAATCAAGTGTTGATCTTATACTAATTTTATCACCTTTTAGTTATGTTGAAATCATTTATTATGTTAACCAAGAATGTATTTGCCAGTTTTCCTGATATTATGAAAAACTCTGATGTGTAATTGATGCACATGAGAGTAGTACAGTGCACACTACAGTAGTATACCATGCCCTCAGCTCATCTTTTACTTCATTTGATGCTTATGCCTTGCCACAACTGGCTCCAATAGCACATCAAGTGATCTGACCATCTCCTGACATATTGGTTTCAATATACCTGTTTCTGTGTGTTTGTTAGTAAAGGCATGGACACTGCAGCTCTAGCAAAAGCTGGTGAGATTTGTGATGGTCTTCCCTCAAGATCATTGTCTCTAGGCAGTCATTTACATGTATAGCTAATCCCATGTAACTATCTGAGTCCTTCTTGGCTGTCAAAGATTCATAGAATGGTTAGGGCTGGAAAGGACCTTAGGCATCATCTAGTTCCAACCCCCATCTTTGATAAGCTTGTAAGCCCACAGACCGGTTGTTCTCATCCTGCCTGATGCAGTGGATTATGAGCTTGACCAAGTGCCCCCAGTCACGTGTCCATCCTGACAAGCCTGTTGGCATCCTTCATGCCATTAGCTAACATGCTGACAAATGTCAGCAACCATGGGCCTAAGCATGAGCCTCAGTCCTGTGTCAGCATTACAACACAGATTAAATCCTCTGAAATCAGTGCTCAAAACCCCAATCTGATGTAGTTTGGCAAGGTGTTAGTTAAAGAGAGGAGGGTAGCCTTGATACTGTCAGTTAAAAGGGTTAACCTGGTAAAGTTTTCAAATTATCAACCATCCGGGCCACAGTGGCACAGGCTGACTTGAGCACTTTGCCATTTGCAAGGCTGTGGATGATTTGTTGCCAGCCTATCTCATATTGATTGGCATCAGTTTCATCTCATGTTGGCTGAGGTCATCTGTTTCTATTCTATGCCTAGGTGGTGGCTCTGGCTATCATGTAAGTGTTAAGTGTCTGTTGTGTGGACCTGAGTTATCCCAAGGTAATTTATTTTCCATTATAATTTTTAATAGAAACAAAGAGTTCTCTGCCATGCAAGAATAATGCTCTTGCTTGGTTTTAATTTGTTACTTCTTTTGTTGGTGTTTTTTACCTTTGTTCCAATAATTAGGTTATTATAATATTTTTTCTCTGTTCTTCCTCATTAATTTGTATAAAAGACATCTTCATGTTTAGCAATCAGACCATAACAGAGCAAAGAAACTGTAGAAAACAAATTCTAGACAGAGGTTCTGCTTTCTTCTAGTTCAGTGGCTAAAATATTCTGATGAGGCTGAGCTATGAAAGGTGGGAACAATTTGAAAAATTTGTGACAGTTTGCCTTAATCAAGATCTTTCCATGACTTCTACTAAATCACTATAGTTACATCAGGGCTGAATTTGGACCTTTATGCAGGATTAAGAACAGTTTGAAAACAAAAAACAAAACACAACTGTTTATTAAGTCACTTCCTACAGGAAAAAAGGTGTGAAGTTCATAGTGATATGATTTCTTCTGCTTATATAGTAGTGGCTGCTTGTTGCAAACACCTGTGCAGGTAAATAATTTTGCCCAGTGGGTTGTCGTGTGTTTCAGCACATATGATCTGAGTAGCAGTGTAAGCTCTGCAGGATCCAGCCCTCAGTCTTTGCTTAAGAGGCCTGACTAGCTACATTCTTCCAGTGAGCTGCACCTGATCAATCCTGATGTCCAGGGACCCAAATAAGAACCTGAGATTTCACAGTGCAGGGTGAACCAGGCTTCTTCCAGGTCAACACCGTTCACTCATTAACAAAGTGACAGATTGTGTAGGATCGTTCACACGCAGGTAGCAGATAACTAAAGAAATGAAATGGGAACAATGTGTCATGGTATCCTCTTCCATATGTACAGTTTTGATGAAGTCAGTGGCACAATTCATGTGAGTAAAGAACAGTAAGGAAAAGAGTAACAGAAGCAAGATCAATCACAGGCCACTATAATGGCTCCAGTCATCCAATTAAGAAATTCAGCTTTTGACATGGATTATATGCCAACAACATAGTTTTATGATTGAAACACCCACAGAGCAGGAAACTCTTGTGGGGAGCATGTGGATGCATAGCTGCTTTGGAAATGACTATAAATAAATAAACATCTTAATTCTTTCTACCTGTACATTTGCAAGGAGATCAGAGCTTCAGTGACAATTTATGGGACAACAAGGAAACTACTTGAAATTGATGAGTGGAAGTCCATTCTCTTAAGCTGTAGAGGGAAAAAGTTATAGAAACTTAGCAGTCAATATATTCTTTCATTGTGCTGAATAAACAGTAAAAAGAAAATGAAATTTGCACACAAGCTATTTCATTGTAGAAAAAATGTGGAAAGGGTATATTTTTATTAACTTATAAATATATGTGCATATATAGGACAATTTAAAGACTGGATTTCAAATACTGATGAATGTGCAAATGCCATGTATATATTACAATGAAATGAATACACTTTGGAGAGAATGAAAAGTTAACTTGCACTTTTCCAACAGTTGCAGTCCAACTTTTAATATAAATACAGAACTAATGAGAAAAGACAGTTGTCAGTGCTGATGGTGTCAAGGTGCCAATGTCAGAGGCACCAGGTTTAAGGAGAGGAGTGTCTTTCATCCAGAGCCGGATTTATGCTATGTGCTGATATTTCTGCAGACTGCTGGAGAAACAGTTAGAAATGCTGGTTTGCACATGTTGCTGGAAAGCAATGTCCTTTCAACCTATCTCCATTGGAGATACATGGAGAGTTTTCAGAAAGCTCTGTGGTATCCTGAGTCATCAGTATTCTTTGTCTGCTGAAAGATGTGCACTACCTAAGGCTTTGACAAGCTAATGATGAACATTAGGCTACCTTCACAACATTCCTTCATAGGTATTTCACTGTGGGATATGGAGAAAAGTAAGGTCTAGTGGATAGACTGAACAAGTAAGAGATGGAGCTCTCCTTGAGGAAAATAAAGTCTAAGAGTAAAGAAAGTAATTCTGACTATTCTAGTGGAGCTGGCCAACAGGCTGGAAGGGATCATCAGTACTGATGGGTAGTTCCTTGTTAGTATCATTAAATCATAAAATCACAGAATGAGAGAATGGTTTGGGTTTGAAGGGACCTTAAAGATCATGTAGTTCCAACCCCCCTGCCATGGACAGGGACACCTTCCACTAGACCAGGTTGCTCAAAGTCTTAACCAAGCTGGCCTTGAAGTAGTGCTATAGCAGCCAACTACATTCTCCAACTGTAATACACTGCACAAAACTCTTGTGTCTCCACTAGTGGTCTCCTTGTATGAAATCCCAGAGCTCCTGACTTCTGAATTTCAGTTCTAAGTGTAGCAACTGTGAGGGGGGCAGGAGGGTAAAATCTTTTGATGCAAAGCATTGTAGCACCTGGCTTTCAGGGGTCCAGCCACACATGGGAACATTCTGTATCCAGGTAAAGTATATTAGGAGCACCATACATGGTCTGGGAAGACTCAGACCCCTAATGGAAGGAGAAGGTGTTGCTGTCCACTTTTTTTTGCTCACCCCTACCTGGGGCAGTCATCTTGCTGTCCACTTTCCTCTCCCCATAGCTGGGACAGTCACCTAGGTAAAGGAAGATCTGATTCTCCCTGAAGGCTTTTGGAGCCACATTATATATTACTCAAGGTAGTCAGCTACACAGGTAAATTAAATGGTATGTATAACACAAAATAGGGGGACTTTAGGGTAGGGCTGAACAGGAGATCATAGATCAGAACTTGAGAGAAGATTGGCAGTCTTATGGAGGGATAAATGCTATTGTCTTCCTCACTACCTGCTGCTGAAATATTTTTATTTTTTTTACTTGGGGGCATGATCTGAGTATAGTGAACCTAGACATCCCTTCTTTTTTCTACTTTTCAGAACCACTGTCCCACTTTCCACCCCCCATAAATATGAATAACTTGATGAGTAAAGATGGAGAGAAGCTTATTATCCTCTTTCCCACCAGTGATTCTTGATACCAGTTGCCACTGTGACATTAACACAGTGGGATCAAATATGATGAACCACAAGCTGCCACTTTAACTGTCACTTCAAATTCCTGGAGTCTTCATACATTTAGTCATGTTTATTTATAAGATACATTTCCTGTTTCTATATTGGCACTGATTTTAAACTGCCTGCAACTAAGCATTGCCTGTCAGAATGTGTCTCTCTTTTCCTAAGTATGCATCATGGTGAATATCATATTCATAACCCAGAAAATTATTCTTTTCAGTCTATGGAACCAAATGTCTATTGTAGTTTCATTTACTCTCCAGCCCAATCAACAGCCCCAACTTTTTTTCCCTTTTCAGTCTAGTAGATATGCCTTCATATTGCTGTGAGCTGATTTCCAGATTTCCTTGAGTGATTTTCAAATCACCTGACCATCTGTTTCAAATTTAAGCATCCAAGATGCAGTCAATCTAGAGACATAAGAAATGTTGTAAATTATGTTCAGAGCTACCTTTTAAATTACCTGGGGTTTTTTTATGTTATTAACTATTCCACATGTAGGGCTATAATTGACTTTAAAACCTGTAACCACTTTATTATCTTAAAAAAAAAAGTCAGTGTTGAAATAATGTAAATGAGGGCAATGAGCAAACCAATGCCTGATGCAGACTCACAGACAGAGCAAGACCAGAGGGATCAATTAATAGTACCTCACTCAGAATGGGCGAGATTGGTGACTGTGATATTGCAGCTAGAACTGTGTCACACAGGGGGTGAGAAACCACAAACTATTTCCATGTTCCATAAGAAGCAGATCAGTTCGAAAGAAGGAATACACCTTAACCTGTGTTTGTGAGTAGGTTAGCTTCTGCTAGGTGTGTTATATATGAATTGGGATCTGTGTCCCTTCCAAAACTTCCTGTCTAGGATATTGCAGGTCTTCAGTGATCAGAAGTCATTATTTTCTGAATATTTAGTTTTTCACACAAAGTGCATAAGTTCAGCTTGGTTTCAAATGAACAAGTTTCAACAGAACAAAAGTCAGAACAGGTGTTTCTTCAGCCGAAGTAGTTCAATGCATGGATTGACTGAGAGTAGGAGAAACAGATAGAAACTTTTCGGTGCAGAAGAAAGTACTGTGAGAAAATTTGCTCTGATGTCTCAACAGACCTCTGTGAAGAGAAAGAAGACACCAGACTGCACAGCAGTTAATCTGGGACCTTGCACAAAAGCTAAAATATACGTTGTATAGCTAAAAGAAAACATCAGACCTATGTGAGGCTACTGTTAAGTGTCCCTTGGCTCCAGAGCAGACTTGTCTAACGAGCATTCAGACTAAAGCAACACAATTTCAAAAGCATTTATTGTTTTCTGTGAAGGCTGAGCTCTGCTGCATGTAATTGTTTGTGTGCAGAACTGATGAATAAGAATTGCACTTATGGATCCAGGGGGATCCAAGAAGTGCCAAGTCAGCAGAGAAAGACCTGCTGAGTGCATTTGCTCTGTAACCATCGTTAAGAAAATACAGCTACATGAGGTGCCAATCCAAACAAGAAATGGCTTCTTCTAACAGTTTAGATGATGCTTTTAAGATTATCTGAAGTTTGGCTTCCAATGAAATGTTTTTAGTGGGTCCTGGTTTTCAATTTTTTAGATTATTCCTTGGAAATATGTCTGTCTTGATACCACTCTAGCCTAATTTCCATATTTTTCTTTCTTTTCTGTTCCAATAACATGCCAAAAAGGCACTATTCATATGTCCTACTTTCCTCTCTTTGTTCACTGCATGGCTTAGTATCCTTGCTGTATTGACTGGCAGGACCAGTGTCCTGTCGAATACAAGTCCTGCTGTAGCCTGCAGAACATATTCCCCCATGACACAGAATATTTGCCTTGTCAGCATCAGGATAGATGTGCCAGAGGGCCATAGGCACAGAATCTGCAAGGGAAAACAAGAGAAGAGCATCCTTCTCTGTGGGAATGAGAGGAAAGGAACAGGTACCTCTTCCTGGTGCTATCACAGCCCAAACAGTAAGTGTGTGCTATAATCCTGACCCCACTGTAAATTCACAGAAAACTCCCATGTGTTTTAACAGGAACTTAAGGTTCTGTGTTAAGAAGTTGTCCAAGGGTCTTCTAAAGTATTGGTCACCCAGTGTCAGTTGCAAAGAGGCTTTTTAATCCTCTTCATATTTGTCTGCATTTCATTGGATTTGCTATACCCATCTACAAGAAGGGCCGTAAGGAGGACCCGGGAAACTACAAGTCTGCCAGCCTGACCTCGGTACCGGGGAAGATTATGGAATGGCTCATCTTGAGTGTGCTCACACGGCATGTACAGGATACCCAGGGGATCAAGCCCAGCCAGCATGGGTTCATGAAAGAAAGGTCATGCTTGACCAATATGATCTCCTTCTGTGACCAGGTGACCCACCTAGTTGATGAGGGAAAGGCTGTGGATGTCATCTACTTGGACTTTAGCAAGGCCTTTGACACCGTGCCCCACAGCATTCTCCTAGAAAAGCTAGTGGCTCATGGCTTAGACAGGAACACCCTTTGCTGGATAAAGAACTGGCTGGATGGCCGAGCCCAGAGAGTCGTGGTGAACGGAGTTAAGTCCAGGTGGCGGCTGGTCACCAGTGGTGTTCCCCAGGGATCAGTTTTGGGGCCTGTCCTGTTTAACATCTTTATCAGTGACCTGGATGAGGGTATTGAGTGCTCCCTCAGTAAGTTTGCTGATGATACCAAATTGAGCGGGTGTGTTGACCTCCTTGAGGGTAGGGAGGCTTTGCAGAGGGATCTGGACAGGCTGGACCAATGGGCTGAGGCCAATTGTATGAGGTTCAATAAAGCCAAGTGCTGGGTCCTGCACTTTGGTCACAACAACCCCCTGCAACACTACAGACTCGGGGCAGAGTGGCTGGAAAGCTGCCCAGCAGAGAGGGACCTGGGGGTGCTGGTCGACAGCTGGCTGAACATGAGCCAGCAGTGTGCCCAGGTGGCCAAGAAGGCCAACGGCATCCTGGCCTGTGTCAGAAATAGTGTGGCCAGCAGGACTAGGGAAGTGATTGTGACCCTGTACTCGGCACTGGTGAGGCCACACCTTGAATTCTGTGTTCAGTTTTGGGCCCCTCACCACAAGAAGGACATTGAGGTGCTGGAGCAGGTCCAGAGAAGGGCAACGAAGCTGGTGAAGGGTCTGGAGCACAGGTCTGACAAGGAGAGGCTGAGGGAGCTGGGGCTGTTTAGTCTAGAGAAGAGGAGGTTGAGAGGAGACATCACTCTCTACAACTACCTGAAAGGAGGTTGTAGTGAATTGGGTGCTGGCCTCTTCTCTAAAGTAACAAGTGATAGGACAAGAGGAAACAGCCTCAAGTTGTGCCAGGGGAGGTTTAGGCCGGATATTAGAAAAAAATTATTCGCTGAAAGCGTGATCAGGCATTGGACCAGGCTGCCCAGGGAAGTGGTGGAGTCACCATCCCTGGAGGTGTTCAAGAAACGTGTAGATGTGGTGCTTAGGGACATGGTTTAGCGAGTTAGGTGGTGTGGGTTGATGGTTGGACTTGATGATCCTTGAGGTCTTTTACAACCTTAATGATTCTGTAATTCTATGATAAATATATAAGTTAGCAACTTTTACACATGACAAATCTCCTCACAACGTCAGAGGAAGGTTTGGTTTAACTCATAAGGGTGGCTAGGCTTAAGTAGGCTAGGCTTAAGTAGGCTAGGCTCTGCTAATTCTGTGAGGTAAAAATGTGGGAGGTATTTTGTCTTTCCCCATCTCTTTAACTGTTTAAAATTATTCCTGTCAATAGCACATCAAGATGCAAGACAAACGTTAAAACTTCACCATTAATTTAGCCTCAGTTTAATTTGGTATTAAGCCACAGTTTACTCAGCCTGGTCTCTACGGGTTTGTATATAACACACCGGGTTCACCTGCCTTAACATATCTTCGATGTCCTCATTCCATCTTCGGAGCTCTGTCAGGTCCTTTCAGCATTCACCTACTGCTCTTTGGCCAAGAGTTAACATGTGCTGAAGTTGATTCCCAATAATACATGTGTCTACCTTACACACAAAAAGTGGTTAGTCGAGACAGACCAAACAGGAAAGAGAGTTATTAGCTTGCTCTCAATCTTGTCCCTCAGTGTGGTGCTAACTGAACCTTCTCTCTCTTATGGGTTCAAGAAGAATGGCTGTTCATGTAAGAAATGGAAT
>WKFP01013793.1:88768-114882 GCA_011057875.1 Pterocles orientalis | reverse complement strand
GTTAGCAACTTTTACACATGACAAATCTCCTCACAACGTCAGAGGAAGGTTTGGTTTAACTCATAAGGGTGGCTAGGCTTAAGTAGGCTAGGCTTAAGTAGGCTAGGCTCTGCTAATTCTGTGAGGTAAAAATGTGGGAGGTATTTTGTCTTTCCCCATCTCTTTAACTGTTTAAAATTATTCCTGTCAATAGCACATCAAGATGCAAGACAAACGTTAAAACTTCACCATTAATTTAGCCTCAGTTTAATTTGGTATTAAGCCACAGTCTGGTCTCTACGGGTTTGTATATAACACACCAGGTTCACCTGCCTTAATATATCTTCGATGTCCTCATTCCATCTTCGGAGCTCTGTCAGGTCCTTTCAGCATTCACTTACTGCTCTTTGGCCAAGAGTTAACATGTGCTGAAACTGATTCCCAATAATACATGTGTCTACCTTACACACAAAAAGTGGTTAGTAGAGACAGACCAAACAGGAAAGAGAGTTATTAGCTTGCTCTCAATCTTGTCCCTCAGTGTGGTGCTAACTGAACCTTCTCTCTCTTATGGGTTCAAGAAGAATGGCTGTTCATGTAAGAAATGGAATATCTTTTGTATTTCTTTGGCAAGAGAGATTGGAATTGTCTATTAGAGTCACAATTTTTTGCCACTAGAGGAGAAGGAACCATTAGACAGACAGCTGGACAGACAGAAAGACAGATGAAGAAACTGTGATCCTTGGGTAAGCAAGTCAAAAATTTACATTGGTTTTATTTTTTAGAAAAATTTCTTCAGCAAGAATTGCACTCCCTGCTGCTTTTCATTTGTTAATAATAATACCAGCCAGCAAGCCATTCCAGGGTTTCATGGATGGATGGAGATCTCAATATACTCTGCATGGGCTGAATGAAGCAGAACAAAAATTGGCAAAAACGGGGTTATTATCTTTGTTATTTAATGTTCATAATAGAGTGATAGTGAATCTAATCAAGTTTGTACTGCAGCAGTTTTTCAGATTATTCTTTTTTTTCAACAAGTCTAAGTTCTGCAGTCCTGATCTATACAAGGCTCTGGAAAGTCTGTGTTTTAAAGAAAGTTTAAGGCAAGAAATTAAGATTAAATCAAGAACACAGCTTTCTGTCAGCTTCAGTTTGAGGCTTTGCAGGTGTGAAGACACAGGCAAATGATCACATATATGAATATGATTTTGACATTGGTGGGAGGCCACTGATGGTAAGTTTGAAACTAGTCTTCCAAGGATCTTAGAAAGAAGCAGAAGGAGACAAATATGTAGGAAATATTTTTTTTGAATTCTCCAGTTCTCTAAAGCAAGAGAAGAGAGAAGGTGGCACATTGTGGGAGTTGGTCATGTGCCAGAGGGGAACGGTTTACATCAAGTATCTGCTTCCGGTAGCTGCACCTCAGCCCTGGATGTGCCTGTGTCTGGGATCCCAAGTTATTTTTAACAGCTAAATCTTCTTTATATATATCCCATGAAAGGGACAAATCCACACAAACTGGGCATGTGAGGAATCATAATGAGACTTCTCCTGTTATTTAGGAACTTAAACAAAGGGAAAAAGAAGGTTGTGCATGTCACTGAAGAGTAAGCTGAAGCCAGCAACCTTTGTTCCTTTTTCTCTGATCTCACTGATGAAAGACCTTTTCCAAGCTTATCAAACTCATGGCCCCTCGAGCAGGGATTTTTAAGGTACTTCTGCATTAGACACCTTCCTAATAACAGCTGCTTGCCCATATTGATGCTTCCCAAAATATTTATATGTAAATCTTAGAAGTGGCATATTCTTCATCCCGGCATATTTCTGAAGATATTTCTGTTCTGAAAACAGGTTTAGATTTAAGTTACAGTTTAGGGGAGAAATATTCCTCAGTAAGAAAAACAACAACTTCAAAATGATGCTTTATATTTGGTTCTTTCTTCATGAGATTCACTTGCACTTGTTTAACTTTCATTTCTTGTAGACCCAATTTCAAAGAACAATGATAGCTTCACATTTAGAGTGAATTCAAAAGGGTGATGGAGGGGTGGGGAAGAGATCTGGCTGAGGAGAAGAGACTTCCTGACTTTTTAACTCAGTAGATTGAAAAACTTCTACTTTTTTTTGTCATCTTTCAAATGAAAATGGAGCTGCTGAGTTTATATTTCAGTGAAGGTCTAAACAACACTGCAATCATGCTTGAAAGGGTCTTTATTTTCCTATAGGAGACCAGACAAAATACTTGGTGCTGGCATTCCTTCTGTGTATCCTTCTCTCTGTTTTGAAAGTTTACCATTCCATTTTGTTGTTTTATAACACTTTAAGCACACATTGATCTTTCTTTCTACACTGGACTCCTTTCTAGACAGCAGAGTCCATAGTCTCATTTTCTGAACTTTATGCAAGTGCTGCTTCATATGAGAAGTTGTTTTGGGAAACACATAGCTGCCGAAGTGATATTTTCTCTCTTAATTCTGTTGTTTTCTAGATATCCTCCATGAGTTTAGGCATCTTTTTTGCAGTCATGTTCTCTTCAATAAAATTTGACAGCCAGGGTAGACTGAGCTCAGAATAGAGTTGCCAAGATTAATGCATCTACTATCTATCTGTATTAGGTAATAAATTAAATTATATTCAGGTATTCTGACCTTCTGTAGGTTTTGTTTCTTTCTTGTGAAATTTAGCTTGAGGTGTAAGCACATTGCTGGCAAATCACCCAAGTACCTGTGGTTTTGCTAACACTGTCTCCTGTCCTTGGGCTACACTATACTTTTGTCATGAATGAAGGAGTTTTCCTCGTAACTGTGTTTGAGGAGTTCCAGAATTCCCTACCATGAATATGCATTTATTTCCACCAGCATGTCTTCCATCACAGTAAGGCCAAATGAGCTGTAGTCTCCAATATCCATTAAAGGAGTGGTCCTTTTGATCACTATTTTTTATAGGCAGTACTAAAACTTTTACAACTCTGGCTACTAGAAGTTGAAATACCAACAAAAATATTCTCAGAAATTAAAAACAGAAATTAGTTTTTTTAAGACCTGCTTCCATGACCAGTTTTTATTTTATGACACGAATGCTCTACCTTTTTTATTTTGTCTATGAAACTGGTTTTGATAGTGTGTTGGCTTTTGGTACTTGTACTTATACTAAAATATTTTCGTTCATTCAAAAATAGGAACTTTTAAATAAAAAAAAATGTGTTAGAATGAAAATAAAAGTTGACTTTCTTCAGAAAGTTGTATTTATTGTTAGGAAGGGTGTACAGGAAAAATAACCTATTAACTATTCTTAAATACATATCCTCAAAAATGCAAATATTAGATTTGTTATTTCTTTATTTATTAGTTTGTAGTTGAAACTACCCCACACTCACATAAAGACGATGATGCCAGTATCAGCTGGACTGTGTATTTGAACATTGCAGTATGTAGCACACCAAACTTAAATAATTCCCTAAAAGTGCAAGAGGGATTTAAAGAACACAGAAAAAGGTGTGCATGAGGTCAAATATCTTACCCTCAGGCACACAAGAATTCTATGTCACAGCTCTTAGTCAAGCTTGGTTCTGCATGCCAATCATGTCCTCGACTTGGAGCCTGAATTTATACCAGCTATTACACATTCAAATAAATGCAGTGCGAGGTCCCATATATGTATTAGATTCTCACATTGCATATTCAGAGAAACACACGTTTATTATTAATGTTGATAATGAGATATTAAGCTGTCACAGGGGACTGTGATGAGCAACATCAAGGCAAGTCTATCGCTAGCATCCACAGTGGAATTTCTGCCAAGGAAATGTAATGAGAAAGACTGGGGAAGAAAAAGAGAAGAAGAAACAACACATGGTAGTGTGAGGGGTGTGTGGGCTGGGAACACTATCTTGGGAGATCAACAGTTCTGCTTGTAGAGAAGCGAAGTTTAGCCTGTCATTTATTTTTTGGTAGATTTCCTTTTGAAATGAATATCATGCTCATTATAAGTGCCAAACTGACAGCCCTCCAGATTGAAGTTCCCCCTTACAAAATCAGGTGTAGCAAGCAGCAGTAACAGAAGATTTTTCACACATGCCAGTCAGTAAGTCTCCACTTTAGCCAGGCAAGGATGAAAAAATAGTTAAAATTCCTCTTTTCTCTCTGAACTTTTCCTGGTAGCAAGTGGACTTTTACTGAGACTTCAGTGATTTCTACTTTGACTTTGTGAATGAATTATGATTAACGTATTTGTCTTGGGTCACTAACAAGTCCTAAAGGGGAGTAACATTTGATTGCCTTTATCTCATCTTGTTATTGATAAATGACCCCATCGTTAACACTACCATCATTTGCTAGGTAGTAATAAAGTTCCTAAGGATATTAAATGCCTCCTAAGGAAGCATCTTACAGAAAAAGCTGAAGGAAAGGAACTTATTGTAGGCCCAAATACATTCCAGTGAACATACCGCAGACCATGTAGCTTCTTTTTCCAATCCCCTAATGATCTTTTTTTCTCTTACTTCTCAAAATATCACCTTCCAGTCCCTAAATTCCAGGAAAGCTGTCTGCTAAACTCCTGCTGATTTGTCTTTCTGTGGGGTAGCTGAATTTTCTGGTTTTCATGTGCAGTTTGTTCAGTTCATAATAGAAAACAAGACAGGATAAAACCTCCAGAACTCATCTATTTCCTACCTCTGATCTGTAGCAGTATCCATTCTATCTAGTCTATTCCTGACAGATATTTATCTAAGACGTTCTCAAAAGCTTCCAAAGAATGAAGTGTCTTTATTGCAAGAATGACCTTCCATAAAACACTGTACCATCTAATATAGGCAGTGGACTAGGCAAGTGCACTAGGGAATCTTAATGGTGAGTGCTACCAAATAACTTCCCAACTAGCCTACGCAGGATTAATTAAAATAATTCCTCCTGCTTTGCTGAAACTGGGAGTGTCAGTCCCCTAAGAAAATTAGGCCCCAACTTTAAGTTTCATTGGTCCTTTATCTATATGAGTAACTGTACCTCAATTTAAGTCTTTACTTGTCCCACAACAATATGAAGACATAGCAGCATGTGAAGACAAAGGCTGAGACTAGACAGTGGTTAGACTCAGGAAAGCAGCAGGGATGAGGACAGTGATGATCTTTTAAATTCCCTAGTTAACACTTGTAAAATGCAAACACGGTATTGATTCATTTGTCATCTCCACCCCATCCATGAAGTGTGTGCTGCCCTATGAAAAAACTTAGATGGACCCAGCTTGACATTGAAAGGGACTTTTGGCCATAGTGGGGCTCAAAGCTGAGGATGTGATTCCTGGGACCTGGAGACCAATAATGGCCATACTGAAATTCCAGAAGTTGTTCCAGACGAAATATGTGTTTCCCTGTTCTGTAAGTTACTGTTTTTTATTCTGTGCCAGTGACACTTTACTTCTGTAGCCTTCTAGCAGAGAAATCCCAAATGGAGGACAGCACACAGGCTCACGTTGACCACAAATCTCTTCCAAGCCACAATCTTTTCCACTGCTTCAGTAAATCACAGCCGCAACTAATGTTGCCTATTCTCCTCTGGAAAACAACATTGGCAGGAATTGGGTTGTTAGCAAATCCATAGAACACAAATCTGGGGAACAGGAACATTCCTGGAAGGGATCCGGACCACAAAGCAATTGAATGTCAAAAATCAGAGCTAGTTGTAGAGCTAGGAACAAAACTAACTTCTTCAAGTTTTACCACAAAATAGATGAAGTCAGTGACAATCTCTCGATAGTCACCTGAGAGAACCTGTGTGGAGGTATGGATGATGGAAGGGAAGGATCAGAACACGGAGGGGCTCTGTGGGCAGCGTTAAATGTTCCTTCTGATTATGGCATTGTAAATGTGACCAGATTAGAAATGGTGGTATGGGAGCAGGTGTTTGACAGTCACTCTGCCTTTCAGATCTTTATGCATTTTTGGTCAGAGAAAATGCTAAATTTATGTTTTGAAATGTACACAGAGATTCCACTAGAATAAATACCTTGAACCTGTATGTTGCATTTTCAAGTAAAAGAAAAAGGTAAAATACAAAATTGTCAACTCCTAAAACTCTTCCTTAACTTTCACTGTGATGTATTGCCATAGGAAAGCCTGCCAGATTGTTTAACACCTTTATTGCTTGATCCTAGGAGCTCAATTTGTTATTTACAGGTCCTTCTCCTGTCAGTGGTCATGACCACATATCTGCTTATATTATTCCTAGCAGGTTCTCAAGCACACATTCGTTCAAAAATCAATCACTTCCTAGATCCATAATTTCCGTCCTGCTTTTGGGCTACATGTCTCAAGTGCTAATCTGCTGGTGATGGTCTAATGTTGATTACAGTAGCATCTGCTTTTGCCACATGAGGAAAGAAAGGTTTGCCTCATGTTTCTTCAGCCAAACCACTTTAATAAATAGATGGTATGGATGAATAAATACATATATCTCTCCAACAGCACAGAAATTCCCTGTTGTACATTTATTTATGTTCTGTAAATTTTCACATGGTTTCATAATTCCTCTGGGAAGATGGTTCTTCAAAACATCAGTTCATCAGGATTTGTTTGAATTACCCTCATTTTATACTACCTTGAACTTAATTTCATCCTATTACTTGTACTCTTAAGTGATATTCTAAATCAACCTCATCTTCTTGTTGCTTATTCCCCTCTATATGGCATATTTAGCCAAGAAAAAAAATTTAGTTTTATTCATCTTTAATGTTCATTTATTTCTCAAAGTTCTTAACATATGCTTTTGGGTAACTCTTTTGGTGATATTTTTTTCACACTTAAATGTGAATTCATATCCCAGAAGTATGGAGAATGGCATTTACCTAAGCACTGGCCTATTTTTCTGCTGTATCTTATTGCAAACTCCTATACTGTTTCTTGTAATCTTTCTTAAAATTGTACTTTCCAAGTTACCCTTCTTTCATGTAGTATTGAACAGTTATCTTATTCATTTTGCTAATTTGCATTTCCTGTTTTGTTCTATTTTCCTATCCATGTTTTCCAATTATCTTAATCCAGGCAAATTTGATGCATTTTCTCATTTTGTCTGATGTTCACAGCTCATCTACTGATTTGTCAGACTACCATTTTGCTAAGTTTTGTAAACATAGATGAAAGGAAGGCCTTACCTTAAATGAGATATATTGTAGGTTCATAACAAAAAAAAAAAATCAGGAAGATAAATACTTGAACAGGGAAAGAGAAGCCAGTGGTGAAGACAGATGAGTGTGGGTCATACATTCTGCTATTTAGAGTTATTCTTGATTTTTAAAGACTTACAGGTTGATCAGTTAAGATTGTAAGGCTGGCTGTGCACTATTTCAGATACTCCACAGCAACACTCAGTTCTTAGGAGATATTAATTTTTGTGCTCTCTCATTGAGGGCCCTCTGATGTGCTCAAAAACATGGGCAACAACTGTAAGATCCTGCAAGGCCCTAACATAGAGAATGGGGCTACGAGAGGCACTTCAAGAAGAGTTACATTTATTGTGCTCTTCCAAGGAAGTAGAAGGATGGAAGGGAAGGGGAAAACTCTCATAGGACAACCATCTAGGACTGTTTAAACTAAACTGTAACATCTCTAACTTTTGTATAAACTCAGATTAGAAAAACTAAGACTGAATAATATCTTTTTTGTTCATTGTTACACTGTTAGGAATTTTTTTAAGGACTTGAAAAAATAGCAGCTATGATTTTGAGGATACATGTCTTTATTTCTTTTTTAGAAATACATTTATTTGCGAATCCTAAACACAACAAAAGCCTGCTATTTTTCTTTCTAAGATACAGTCTATGTCAAAGCAAATCTTTCAACAAAACAGAAATTTTCCTTAACTGACCTCTGCTGGAGCTGTCTTGTTTTTGTCCTAAAAGAGACTCTGACAAGGACATTGTAGGTTCCACATTTACTCTGTGATTCTTGTTCTTTCCATGGCCCTCAATTGTCCATCCATTATTTACTGCAGCACAAAATGTACCTGGATGACCCTGAACAATAGGTAGAACCTACAAAACAAAGCAGAGGCTCAGAGGAATTTACAGTCTTAGTGCACTGCCTTGGAAAGTTATGTAAAACAAGCAGAGATCTCACTACTGTCACTGTACTGAGCCCAGCAGCTCTCTTTAGGTAAGGCACATTTTCCAGAGTTACTGCATTCCCTCCACTAGAACAACTTACCTGGCTAATGAGACACACTCTGCAGAAAAGCAGCTGCTGTAGTCTTTGACACTCATATCACACAGTTGCTGAGGCTGGAAGGGAACTCTGAAGACCATCTAGACCACACACTTTGCTCACAACAGGGTCAGCTTCAAAAGGTTTCTCAGGGCTGCATCCAGCTGTATTTTTAGTATCTCCAAGAATCAAAACTCCATAACCTCTCTGGGCAAAACGTTCCAGATCTTGGTCATCTTCAGAGTGAAAATGTTTTTTCCTGTGTTTAAACAGAGTTTTTTTACAACCCCCCTACTTTCCTCAAACCAGGTATATATACACATGGATAAGATCCCCCTCTGATCCTTCTCTTCTTCAGGCTGAACAGCCTCATCTCTCTCAGCATCTCCTTGTACATTAGATGCTCCAGCCCCTCAACCATTTTTTCAGCCTTTCACTGGACTGGCCCCAGTACATCCGAGTCCCTTGTCCTGGGAAGCCCAGCACTGGACAGAGCACTCCCAATGTGTAGCGTCAGTACAGAGTAGAGTGGAATGATCCTACAGCCGTCCCCTGAATCTGGGCAGGGGCTAAATCTCAAAACTTCAGAGGGAACACAGTGATGCCCACATCAAAGTTTTTGAGCTGCCTGGATGGTTAAAGGAGTGCTATCAAACTTTTGGTGCTATGCTGCATTGCATCATATGGTTGCTTTCAGTGCAAAAACAAGATCGTCTATCAGTAAGAATGCAATGTCCTGATATGTTGTTTACTCCTGATCTAGATCAGTTTTCTGAAGTCTACATATGATTGAAATTGGGTGCCCAGGGAATCTTTTTCCCAGAGAGGTTTCTAAGATTTTTAAGTGCAGTGTTGGGGTGTGCCCTGGTATGAAATGAAGTAATGAAGACTATATGATATGTTTCTTTTGAAAAACAGCTCTTATGAAAAATTCAAGAGGAAATGCTTTCCTTTTGTTCACTGCCAGTTCATCTAGTTTTCAGCTGGAAAAAAGAGGGATTTTTTTATTATTTTGGGGTACTTTAATGTGTGGGAGCCTTTAAGTGGATATAGATTTGTTCTATTTATTGTCAAGGTGCCAGAAGTTCTTGAAGCCTGATAATGCGCTCTCCATGTTTTATTCAGGTTGTCATCAGTAATGAAATATAATTTAATTTTACTTTCCTATTATACTTTTCTCATCTCACTATCAAAAAAAAAGTGTGCAGAATATTTTTTTATCACTGCTCACAAGCAAGGGAGCTTTAAAAACAAATGTATGCAAAGAATTAATGTTTCTGTAGAAAGGCTTTAATTTATTATTTAGCTCTGTTTCTCCAGTGATAGCAAGAATATGCTTTTTATGAACATCATAGTACTCTTAATTCTTGAAGACAATTTACACATTAAAAATAAATTGTAAAATCCCAGTAGAATTCAGCATGTTGACACATTTTAGATTAAGGATGGTAATGCTGATGACTGCTAACTTTTAAATAAGTAAGTTAGATGGAAAAAAGTGATTAGCAAGAGCTGTGTTAAAAATAAAAGCAGAAAAAAAACCCAACAAACAACATTCCTTGAGACAGTCAGCCTTTTCTCGCCAGGATGGGTTCTCAACATTTTTCCTTTATGTTATCGCTAAGAGTCTTAAAAAAAAACCAAAACAACCCAAAACTTCTTAAGATGGCAGGCTGCAGTCTGGAGAGAGACTGCAATTACATTTTTGTGGAGATCCACAAAGTCTGGATATGTGTTGCCACCCCCATTCCTGTGGGAACTAGTTAGTCTCTCATTGTCTAGTCTGCTATTGTTTATACTCTTTAACGTAGTCTTTGCGTCAACTCAACGTCCAGTTATGAGGCTAGCTGGCTGGCAAAGGAGAAACTGCTGCACTGGTTACTGCTGGTCAGAACTGGTAAAATTACCAAACAGAATTTCCTTAAACCAATGGAGTAACTCTGTCGTACTCGTCAGGAGCATTGATCCCCTTCAGACACTTCATCTCCCCACTGTGAAAGACCATTGGTTTCTTCCTTTTCCTCTCCCTAGTGTGTCATCACACAGACACATTTCGTGGTCTGACTGCTCCTACATCATCATCTCCTGCAGCCCTGACACCCATTTCCTAACGAAAGTCTTCATCCTTTGCAATCACCTGTATTCATTTCCCCTTAATCTTCCTCATCATGCTCCCATAACTACTCTTCTTGCTCCAAGAATTGCACTTTCTTGAAACAGATCTTGAAGAGAACCAGCCCTTTGGCTATGAGGTACCTTTTCTGTCCTTTTGCAGTTTTTTTCAGTTTAAACCTATTTCTTTTGCATTCCTTCATTAGGTTGCTGTCAAACCCCTGTGCATTTTTGCCTCAGGATAATACACTACGTATGCATAATACATAGTTTGGATGACAATAGATTTTGTTACAGTTTAGGATAGTGGTTCTGCTTAATTTCATGCTATCCACAAAACAGATGGATAGTAAATTGTTGGCTCTGACAGAAAGGTTATACTACAGGCTAAATTTTACCCTGAGTTACATACAAACATCTTTCTACCAGAGTCAGAATGTGGCCTATAATGCATTTGGGAGCGAAACAGAGAAGTTCTGGTTTTCCTATCAGACTTGACATACAATGTTGTTACAATACAGATGCATCTCCCTGATATAAAGAAAATGAAAAAAATCCTCAGTTCATGGTGAAGTCATGTGGTTAATATTATCTGATAAGATACAAGTTAATGAACAGAACCTTGAGGAAAGGTTGGATTGATGAGGGAGACAAGATATGCAGGGAAGCATTGCTACGTGTTTAGCAGAAGGGCAACAGCAAAGATAAACATCGGTCAGTTGAAAAAACAGGAGCAACAGTAGAATACTGAGGAAATTCCAGAAGAAACAACCCAAAAAGACCTGCAACAAGGCTCATTCCTCATAATATGTCAGAACACAGCCAAAGCAGATGTGAAAACCAGAAATCAGTCCAGCTACATCAGTCCTTTTCCCCTTCTTCAGTAGTGTATGAGAAATTGGGTTATTTAGCCTATGTGAGACATAGGTGTCCAGGGAGACCTTATTGCAGCCTTCTGGAGCTTAAAGGGGGCTACAGGAGAGATGGGGAGGCACTCTTGATCAGGGAGTGTAGTGATAGGATGTGGGGTAATGGTTATAAGCTGAAAGAGGGTAGATTTAGATTAGATATTAGGAAGAAATTTTTCACTGTAAGGATGGTGAGACATTGGAACAGGTTGCACAGAGAAGCTGTGGATGCCCCACCCCTGGAGGTGTTCAAGGCCAGGCTGGATGAGGCTTTGAGCAACTTGGTCTAGTGGGAGGTGTCCCCGCCCATTGCAGGGGTATTGGAACTAGACAGTCTTTAAGGATGGCATGTTTCTCACTTGACTTCCCAGTCTTGGCTGTTGTCTCCTAGATGCCAGCATTCATCAATAACAGATCCTCCCATGTACTGTAAGGAGGGGGATAGCACAGCTTGCGGTTCAAGTCCAGGTTCCAGCTGACTCCACACGGTCAGTTGCCTTTTCTCTTTCCCACATTTGTAACCTGGTGACTGGGCAGTTGTGCTTTTAATACAGGGCAGTTGTACTTTTGACATGTGCAATAATTAAGACAAGGACTGGGGAATGTGGAAAGGTGCACAAGAATTAGGAGCACACTAAGAATTAGAAGATTGTGAAAAAAAAAATCTGGCTGTTCTCCTTTGTTTCTCTCCCTCCCAGATTGCTTCCTGTGATTTAATTTCTAATAGTTTGTCTCATACAAACAAAAATGTGTTGGACACAAGATCACACAAGTTGGACACAAGTTATTCACATCCATTGTACAGTACAGAAGCCTTGCATCTCTGACCTTATTCCCAATGACCTAGTTGTAATACTTTAGATTTAATGGTCTTACTGTTGAGCTGCCCTTGGAGGGATCCTAAACCCTTTTTCCTATGGAAATCTCCTTGAAATATGATGTCTTATCACAGCATTTGCACTTCAAAGTACTCTAGCAGGGCCTAAATCACCAGCCATCTCATCAAATATGGCTTCTAACTGTAAGAGAAGTTCAAATGTGTCCTTCAAGAAGGGCAGTTATTTTAGGAAATGAGAATAAATTACAGATGGCAGGCAACAGACCCTGATCTCTGCTTTACTGGTCCATTCCCTTTTAGCAGGTATGTCCAGAAAAGCCCCTAAGGTGGCTGGTGCAGGAAGCACACGCCAGTGAACTCATTACTAGGTGATGAGAATCTTTGAACTGGAAAAGGAAGGTTACACAGCTGCTTATATTCATATTGTTTGTAAAGCAAAACAGTGACAATTTTGACACTGATAATACTGAGGCATCATGACTAAGTGGAGGAACCAGCTAGCCAAAAGAGGTCTTGGAATTTGACTGGTATAGACTTGAAGAAGGATGGGCAGAAGTGTGAGTGCAAGTACATGCATGATAAGAATACAGCAAGGGTGTAAATGATACCCAACTACAACATCTCTGTTACAAAGGAATATCTGCTGCTTCCAAAGAGGAGATAAGAGCTAATTGTGTGTAAACTTTTGGCTACTGGGTGCTTCAATCCCATGGAAAGATACTTAGTTAGAAACATACAGTTCTGTCCCATTGGTTGTCATCTCTGAATTAAAGGAAACTTGAATTGTTGCCGTTTATGACTAACAAAAGAGGCAGACCCAAGAGAAAGAGCCAGCATGTGATACAAGTTCCTTCTTGTAACTACTAAAGATCTTGTTTATCAGAAAGCCAGATGACCAAGATAATACCACCCCATCCCCAGTTTAGGAAACTTATCTAATGTATAGCTAAATAGTCAGTGATAAGGGCCAAGTCCACCTCTACCTAAAATCCGTTTGGGAAGGACTCTTTCATGCAGCTTTAAGTGCTTGCAATGTAGATACCTTTGCCTGAACTAGCTCCAAGTACCGTCAATGAAGAGAAATAAACACACTCAGTATGTGAGTCATCTGATCTATTTTAGTTCTCTACTTTACAAGATGAATAATTTCTTCCCTGCTTGTCTTCAACTGCATGGGAACTCTAGGTTACTTGTTCAGATGTGGATTATTACCTTGCAGATGTTTCTATTGGAATGGATGCACATCATCCTCCAGAGCTTTTTGATATTTTGTACGGTCGAGCGAAGAACAGAACCTATGTTCAGTTTTTGAAAGAAAAGAGGATTACCTGAGTAATGAAAAGAAATGGCCACAATGACAGCTGGTGGAATAATAGATTAGTACATTCTCAGTTCCTTCTGGGTGTCCAAAAGGTAAAGAAAGAGTCTTTTCATACCTAGCAGAATTAATGCCATATGCTGTATCACCTAGCATTCCTGGGTGAGAAGGCAGAAGGAAGGTGAATGAGGCTATAGCATGCACCATACTCTGCATTTTGACTTTTCCCCATGCTAAAACTGTTGGTGCTAATTGTGTAGGGTTGCCTAGACACTGGGGGCTGTTGAAGAAGCAGAATGAACCAGCCAGCCCCTGCCTCAGAGGTGTTTTACCAGTCTCTGTAAGGTTACCAGTGTAATTCCTATCTGTGGTGGGGAAAAGGGCTCATAGAAGAGGTAAGTTTTGTGAATAAGGTCAATTGGGAACATGAGGCTGAGTGATGGGAGGACAGAGGAAAAGAGCTTGTGTTCCTCTGGGAGAGCTGGCCAAGATGATTTTTAAGAGCAGGCAGACAGTGATAGTAAAAGTAAGCAAAAGAAGCAAAACAAAGGACATTTAACAGCTATATAAAAAATACAGGCAGGGCTGACAGGAACAAGGATCTGGTTTTAATAGTCTGAAGAAAGAAACAGGGGTCTAAATATAAAATACAGACTGATGGTATATTTTTTGCATGTATTTACACTTGTGAGTGAGGCATATCTGCTGGAAGCACGAGCAAACACTGCCCTCTGCATCCCCTGCCTCTTTCTTTACAGTTGTCATTACATCAGGGCTGCCAGCTCTCTCGGAAAGCAAACACTGTCCATGTGTTTACCTGAATCAAGTTGCATGGGGCCCTGGTTGTTGGATACAACTCTAATACCAGTGATAAAAAAAGAACACTAATCCAGCCATGACCCTCTCCTCTGCCTTTTCTTATTTCTTTATTTCCTTTCTATTTTTACAAGTCTGAAAAAGCCACATTTTTTAGAAGGAGCTCAATATAGTTTCAAAGTAATTGTGCTTCTCACTCAGAAGAAATGGTTTGCTTGGCATATCCTGGGGAAAAAATAAAAAAACCCAACAAAAACCAAAATCAAAACACCACCACCCATGGAGTAGTGCTAGCATTTTGAAAACAAAATTTGAAGTAAAAGGGAATCAAAAAGAAAGAACACAGTCATGCGTGCAAAATCTGTTCACAATTTGAACAACTTTGGGCATCAAGAAGGACCACCTCTGCACAGTCTGAAGGGATGTAGGCACCAAGAGAAAATTATTTATATTAAAAATATACACAAGCAAGGAAGTCTCTTTTTCAAAGAAAAAACAGTGATGGTGGTAATCTGCAAACAGAGGGCTGTTAATTTTAAAAGGTTTCCCAAGTGCCTACCAGCTGCCATAGAGCACCATGGAAATATAGCCATTGTCTGAGGAGTATCTCCCAAATATATTAGGTACCCTGTGAAAGAGTAAGAAGTATGATAATTTGACCAAAGACACATTGGAAAAACTGCTGTGCCTGAAGAATTTTACTGCTTGTGGAGAACAGGCATAACTCCACTATCTAATCCACAGAACAATAACTGACAAATTTCACAGACTTGAATTTATCTACTTAGAAGGGGCAAATCAGGACACAGACACATGATGCTCTGGTCTTAGGCATTCCAGTGTGACCAAGTGTGTACATCTTCTAACATCCCGGTAAGTGCAAAGAGAAATATAAGGTAACATGTTACTTCACCTCTGTGGCTTGATCGAGAACCTGAGCCTACTTTTCTGTTAATCAATTGCCAGACTTTTGTGTTCAGAAAAGTTCTTACCTCAAGCAGCAACCAAAGTGAAGTGATTAGACTTTTGAGTGTCGTTAATATCTAAACCCAGGTTTTTTTTAATCTTCTTTGCATTGATTTAAAAAATACAAGAGCAGATATTGCCTGTGGTTACTACTAAGATCCATGACTGTCTGAAGGGTTTTCAGAGACTTAAATCTCTTAGTTCAAGAAGAAAGAAGTCACCTTCAGTAAAATAAAGATTATACCCAAATTTTATAAAGCTGAGAAGAATGTTTGGCCCCTACCTCCATCCCTAACTGCTGTGTTATCTGTCTCTGAAGACACAGCACAAAGGAAATACAGTTAAAAAAGATCAATGACCTTTGAACACGTAAGTCTCTGAGAACAAAGTTATTTTGTCTTCTTGGCAGTAAATTTAGTATTCCTTTCATGAAACACTTTCAGACAACCTATTAAAATGCAACCATAGATCTCATCAATGAAAAGCTGCTAATTTAGTTTTTTTCCAATTATAGTGTAAAGTTTGGTGTAAAAAAACAAAAACAAACCAAAAATAACTTCTGGTTTTTCCAGCCTTACCATTGTCTCTAGTAGAAAAACAAAATGAAAGAGTTTTCTTCAGGCAAGAGAGCATGAAAACAATTATCTCTTTTTTCCCTTTTTAAATTCCCTTTTCCCTTTCTACATTCCCATCTCCCTCTATAGAGGGATTATTATCAGGAATAATAAAATCCATTCCCTAAGGATAAAGGAAGGTGAGTTTTTCTGAACCATTCATTTGTAAAGTCATTTAGTGTTCATAACCCTTTCCTTCTAATTTCAATCTGTATGGATTGAGTCAGGTCTCTCTTGGACCAGTTTTACACCTGAACAACTCCAATGGGTTTGTTTCTCCACTGCATTGCATTTTGTACTGTAATTTATACCTGAAAAAAAAGTGAGTGCTGGATGATACAGCCCTACTTTGGGACAATTCTTCACATACCTTGCAGAGAGGCAGATGATTATCTGCAAGACATAAAGCAGCAGAGATCTGGGCCCTTTGCCATTTACAGTTTTACTTGACTTTCAACTACACCAAAATCAGGTTACTTTGCATGGGTCATTCAGATGAAAGCTAAAAGGATTCCCTGTGAAAGAGGATAGTACGCATATGAGCTCTACTCCCTTCTCCTATCCTATCCTATCCTATCCTATCCTATCCTATCCTATCATCTTTCTGCCCTCAAGCTAGCTAGACACAAGCCAGCAGCGGCCTTGGAGCTGTGTGGCTGTGATGGTATTGTACTCTGCCTAAGCCAATATGCTTCTGCTTTGTGAAGACAAAGATTCTCAGCAGGACATGGTGCTTGGCCACAGTGCCATGTGGAGTGTTTGACTGGCTTCTGAAACTACTGACCTTCTCATCATATCAGTGGATGCATTGAGGAGTTTAGGACTTTGTCTAAACCCACCCCTGCCAGACTAGGCAAATGGTTTGCTTTTAAAATATAAAACAGTTGATGTTCTTTATGGTCCTTATTTGCTCTGGGCATCTATTCCCAGGTAGGGATAAATTCCCAAGAAAGACTCGATTCTCAAACAAAATATTTTTACCATTCTTTAATTTTTTTGCCAAAATAAATCCTGTCAACCACTGCCGTCATGCCAGAGACTTATTTGGTGTTCCACACTTCATCCACTGTGCACGTCAAAGCAATCAGGAGGGCATTGCACTTTGCTGTTAGGTGTGGCAGGCAGGGAAGAGTGTGTGTGCAGCCCTCAGGGGGTCTGCAGTGTGCCGCATCACCTTGAGTTTCTCAGATTTCACTACCTTCCTGTTACATTGTCCAGCTGAAAAGTGACTATGGTGTGAATTACTCTGACCAGTTTCTCACTAGAATACAGAGAGTACAAGTGGAGTACCTCCATCATATAGACTGGAGAGTAGTCAGCAATCCCAGTGCTTAGACTGTGACTATACCAAGCCATACCAAATTTCAGTAACACTGATTTCAACGTATCTATACCTCTTCAGATAATAGCTCAATTTTTATCTAATAAGGAAGGAAGCCTGAAGTTGGAAAGACATTTTACAGCCCATGTGAAAATGAGACGGTTACCAAGTCTGTCAACATAAATACCCCAGACCTCTGTTTCCCTGTGTTGAGGAAAGCTACTTAGAAAAGGAGGCGATGCCTCTGCTTTCTGAAAAAAAATAAACAAAGGGTCCATTTAGTATGTATTTTCTGAAGATAGAGTTCTGAAATCAGAGTATAAATAATCTAAGGCTGCTCAGTGTTGCATGTATAGCACACCCAGGAGTTAGGAGGGAGAGAACAGAATACATCATCGCCTGTGAGACTGCAGCTTTTGGAAACAACCAGTTCACCATGGGCTTGCTCAGAGGCCTATTAACCTAGTCACTGGTGACTTTATATTCAACAAAACATCAGTTCCTCAAGCACTGTAAACTTGCAAATTTAATGTGTTAATCCTCACAAGCACTTTACATTGTAGCTGAAGATTATATCCATTACCCAGGGAAGGAGCCTGCAGCAACGAGTCTGAGGACTCTGACAGAAAACTAAAATCAAATGGCCTGAGACAACATCACTCTTCAGCTTTGTGCCCCATCCTTGTTTCAGATATTTCTACCCCTCCTAAGACAAGCAAGCTACAACCTGGTCATTCTGCCCCTTCCCAAACAGGTGCCCTGCACCTGAGCTGGGGCAACCGCCGGTATCATCCCCCCCAAGATGGGAGATGAAGGGATTAAGAGCAGTCCTGAAGAGAAGGGCTTGGGGGTACTGGTGGATTAAAAGCTGGACATGAGCCAGCAACGTGCACTCGCAGTCCAGAAATCCAACCGTATCCTGGGCTGCATCAAAAGAAGTGTGACCAGCATGTCAAGGAAGGTGATTCTCCTTCTCTGTTCCACCCTCCTGAGACCTCACCTGGAGTACTGCGTCCAGCTCTGGGGCTCCCAAGATAAGAAGAACTTGGACCTCTTGGAACGAGTCCAGAGAAGGGCTACAAAAATTATCAGGGGGCTGAAGCACCTCTGTACGAGGACAGGCTGAGAGAGTTGAGCTTGTTCAGCTTGGGGAAGAGAAGGCTCTGGGGAGACCTTATAGCAGCCTTCCAGTACTTAAAGAGGGCCTACAGGAGAGATGAGAAGGACTCTTTATCAGCGAGTGTAGTGATAGCATGAGGGGTAACAGCTTTAAGCTGAAAGAGGGGAAATTTAGACTAGATATGAGGAAGATTTTATTTTATTATGAGGGTAGGGAAACACTGGAACAGGTTGCCCAGAGAAGTGGGCATATGTGTCCCATATGAGGAAACATTTAAGGTCAGGGTGCATGAGGCTAGGCTCTGAGCAACCTGATCTAGTTGAAGATGTCCCTGCTCATTGCAGGGGGGTTGGACTACATGACCTTTAAAGGTCCCTTCCAACTTAAACTATTCTATGATTCTATGATTCTATGATCACCTCTCTCTCCACCTCCTTGTCCCACTTTAGTGGTGAAAGTCAACAATGTCTTCTTGAGCAGGATGTCTAACTTTTGTGGAATTTCGCACTCAGTTCAGTGGGTAGGAGCTTTTTTGGTCCAACTATAGCGGTAAAATGTCAGGATGTGAAATATGCCAAGCAGTTGCAGAATCCATGGAGCAGTGTCTAGCTTTAAAGTAGTCAAGACATTTAACTTTGGACTTTATTTGTCCTGTAAGCACAATGCAGGATGTTTTAGAGACAGATTCAGAAAATCTTAAAGTATTCCTAGGAAAAACAATTCCATAATCAAAGGAAAGTACACTTGCCTGACACCTGATAGGATATTTATTCCTGACATCATTCGAGATACATGAGAATAGAAATTTTAGAAGCTTTTTTCTTGTGATTTTAAATACTTGGACATCCTTTTAATACATTTCCCAGTGGACTGCACGTAACCTAGATAACAAAATAGAATGGAGGAAATGTTGATCACTCCCATATTGTCTTCACTCCCATATTGACAATGTAGTACCTCATTACATTAAAATGCACCATCAATAAGTTATACACGGTATAAAAATAGAAATTTTGTTTATGAGCACTTTGTTTCAATGTGAATACAACATAAGTGGTGAAGTGTGTGCTGCTTCCCTCCTGCATAGTCCCTAACCCTCCTATCCATCCTTATGCTAAGGTGGTAACACAGAAAAACTAAAACATGCAAAACATTTACAGGAGGTAGTGTGATAAACAGCCAATATATTTGTCAAACAAGGTGTCTGTAATTGCTTAAGACAAGGAAATGGAAGTAGAAATGTGACCCACAAAGGAAAATTATCACAGTGAATACTCCCAGGAGACGAAGTGGCAAGTGCAAAGAAGCATTTTGACAGTTTTGCTAGGGATGAATTGCAGGAGAAAAGTTTAAGGTTGCACATTTTGGCCAGAAGTTGCTGATGAGAATGAACACCTTGCTTTTTCGAGGGCTGTTCATACCAGCGGGGAAGCTCAAATCAGCTGAGATGCTGTGTTAAATTGGTCAGTTGGTAGCCTCATAGCTAATGCTAGCTGGAAAGCAAGAAATAATTTTTTGTGAAAATGATCAGCTTTTGACATTTCTCTTTCTTCTCATAAAGAAGGCTTTTTAGACTTCATTGGTAAAAATATACACCATGAGAATTGCCCCAGCTGGTGTTCAGGCCTGGAGGGCACTAACAGGATTAAATGGCCCTGACAGGTAGTTTTAAGAATACACAGCAAGAATAATGGTTTAAATGCCTTTTCTGCAGGACTTGCATTTGATCTCCCAGATGCCAGCTCAACTCCAAGCTACAGTGTCTGTCAGACAGGCAGGCAGTCTCTTTGTTAAAGTTGTCTCACATCATGTAAATATGAAATGTTAAAGCAGGATCGCAACGGGGCTAACTACGTTTTCTGGAGAACGTAACATCTTCCTCCAGATGGATGGCCCTGATTTGAAACAAACTAAAGTCTGATGTAAGGGATATTTTTCATTGGCTTTCTTTTTTTGGCCTGGGTCACTCTCTGACTTCGACCAGTGATTGCATCTTACATCTGTTCTTGCATCCTGATTGTTACACTCTATTACAGGAGGCTCAGTTTCCAGAGAGGCTGAAGGTTGAATCAGATGACGACAAACACAAGCAACATTTATTGAGTTAGACAATCCTTTATTACATAAAACAATGTTCCAACTATTATCGCTAATTTTATTAAGAGTGCTTGTTATCCACAAACAGTATCCTACCTAATGTGTATACCACAACAACACATCCAATCACTCAAACACGAGCCCTGCCAGCACTTTTGCGCACCAGCTGCCCTGTAATGACAGAATCACCACTATCCATCAGGCACTCGGTGTGGCAACATCAGGGAAACGACTTCCAGTTCCCAGTAACTAGGGAGGTTTTCCGTGCTGATGGTGGTGGGCAATTGCTAATGATATGGGGTACTCTGACTGGATGTGCGAGCATACATGCTCTTCCGCACCAGACACACAGCAAAGACAGGGTTCTCTTCTCTCCAACTGACAGTTAGGTGTCTTCATAGGTGTCCTTGGGGTCTTATCCCGGTTTTTTTTGTCCAGAACAACTGATCTACTGTGGTTCATGCTTATATCGGTGATGCCCTGGGCAGCCTGCTCTAGTGGTTGGCAACCCTGCCCACAGCAGGGGGTGTTGAAAGTAGATGACCTTTAAGGTCCTTTTCAACCCAGGCCATTCTATGATTCTATGATTTCCTGTCTAGGTGTCACATGGATCACGAGCCAGGTATTTGCATGTTCATCTTGCCATGATGTTATCCATTTTTCATCAATCTCAGGCAAGCTTTTCAGTTTTTCTGTTAGTTTCAGCCAAACACTGTAAAGCTTCAGGTAGTTTCCATTTTATATACTAGCCACCCTGCAGCCACAGTTTACATTTTATTCCATCTTTGGCAGATTTCTGGCATCATGGAAAGGCCTTGCATACTCCTCCAAGCTGATGTACTTCATCTCTTCTGACCAAAATTAAAAATAAAAAAGAAATCTCCATCAAAAAAAATTGCATTATTGAAAAATTCCCAGTAAGCATTTTTTTTGGACACTTCTATCACAGCCAGAAGCTGAGTTTCTTCAGAATGTCTTCAATAATTTTTTACTCCAGGCTATGCTCAGAACCAAATCAATCCCAGCTGGTTTCAGGAGCAAGACAGATATTACACTATCTAGGCCTCATATAAAGTTTTCCACTTTATTCTGTCATGGTCAGTGTTATTAACCACACTACAGACAAAGCCAACCAAGACTAAAGGTAAGGAACATAACTTTCCCAGTGCTACCACCAATTAACAGAGCTAGAAATCTCAGTCTTTGACCACCATTAACCCACATATCCTTCTGCTTCCAAATGAGAAGAGTCTGACTGAATCAAAGGACTAATGTAAAACCCAGACTAGCTATGAATTAAAGTCAGTGCAAACAAGAGTCATGGATCTCAGGTGGCTGCAACATGGCCCAGCTATGCAGTCAGATGGGCTTCTCTAACAGAAGCCAAAGGTTTGTGAGCCCAAATTTAACATTCTGCTTAAATCTCTCATCAGGGGCAGAGACAGAATGTATTATCACCCTAGCTGGCTCAGAATGAGTAACGACTCCACCATTCGTCTTTCTCATTGTATGTCTCCTCTCCTGCCCTCTCCATCCTCACTTTTTACTTCTGAATAAGCTTCTCACATCCCTGCTGTTACACCATTTGAGCTAAATGTTCTTGGTAATTTCCCCTCATGTCTTGTCTGGACATTCTTTGGATATGAAACTCTCATTAGCCTATGAAACAATAGCATGGATTCAGTGTGGAGATATTTTTCCTCTTACAAGAGAAGACAACTATCTGGGGATGTCACAGATGTATTTTCAATGTTTGCAGTACTGTTAAGTGCAGCTATTTTCCAGAGACTCTCCTTAAAAATGCCTTGGTATTTTTTAGGTACTTCCTAGGAAAGTATTGAAACTTTCATGGGAAATTCTTATACCATCTATTTATTTTCAGTAGTGTTCGTCAAACAAAATATAGATATGTTCATCTGAATTAGCAGCATGCAACTACATTTATAATTAGTATGATTAATTTCCCACTGAAGTACATACATACCTACCTTACATATAGATACTTCAAAAGGTGAACTGTCAGCTCCAATGTAGATATCCACTCTGTAGATGATCAAACTTTAGCGGGATGAAACACAGGTTTTTTGCTTGCCTTGTTTTGTTGCTTCAATCATACATAATAGTAGGACTTCTGGTCACTGCCCTGCTCTCGTCCTCCAGTTCTGGATGCCGATGCAGCAGACGAATGTTTGGACCTCTCAGTCTGGATGCAAGAACTGAAAGAAAAAATTCATCCAGGAGCTGTTAGCCCAATTGATTTACTTCTAAGCAAGATGTTAAATACTATCTGCTTATGGAGTAGAGATATTTAAGTGTTCTCTATCTCCGGCTGTTCTCTGACATCTGAGAACTTCTCTGGCACTTCACGGTGCTGCTGTAGCAATTGTAAGCAGACCAGCTCTTAGCTCACAGAATTAATTTACACTGACATCTACTCCAGCTCCAGCTGACCAAAGCATACAGAATGACAGCTTTGAAAATCAAGACAAGTGTGTACAAAAAGTGAAGCTCTATACATGAGGCATAAGGAAAGAATTACAAGGAATTGCATTAAAGATAACTTAAAAAAAAATCATTCAAAAGGTCACGAACAGGAGCTGTATCCGCAACATATTCTCTGACTTCTTCACATGAGCTAGGCTACGTATTTCCTCTCTAAGGAAACTACTTGGTAAGAGATCTACTTTTTCACAGTGGAATCAAATTAAATCACCACACAAAAGTATGCAGACTGGTTAATTCTTGAGGAGATTGTAACATACCAACAGGATCTGGTGCAATAAGTGGTGTGGAAGATTCACGCTCTTTCTCTTATCTCCTGGGTGAATTCTCTTTTCCTTGTCCTGTGGAGCTGGATTGTGATTTCTGTTGGGTCTAATGGGGCTTTTAGATAGAAGTACCTTTGGCACCTGTCTTTATTCAGACTATTTGCTTTGTTAGGCAGCTGGGTTTTTCTTTTTTTTTTTTCCTTCCCCCTTTTTAATTAAAGCAAAGCCCACAGCAACAAGAAAAGAAAATAGATCCATTTTCCCTTTCCAGCTGACACAGATCTAACAGATTCATTCCTTCCCACCTCCTCCTCCCTACTGTTTTATTCAAAATTTTACCAGTTCTGATTCCTTAATAGGCCCACCTATGTGTGTTTCTATTTGATCATAATGTGATGAGACCCACAAAATCCAGCATCCGTTTCCTCTTGCTTCATCATCATCATCCTTCATCAGTTATTACAACCCATACCACAGTTCTCTTACCACTGTTCTTTTCTCTCCTTTCTGTTTTTCCTTTGTATCACTTAATGTGTTGATTTGGACCTGCTGAGTGGTAATGGTGAGGCTGTTAGGCTGCTGAGTGACTCATAACCATGGCTGATTGACTGAATATTTCCCAGCTTGTTCCTGCATGGCCTTTCTGTAAAGGGAAATTAAATTATTCTTTAATTATGACTAATATTTCATGATACAGAGAACCAGACACCCTTTCTCTCTATTTGCAATAAACTGAACTACAAGCCAGTGTTGAGGTACCAGGGACGTGAGCATACTGTGGCAGACTTAAACCTGAGAGAATTTGTTGCACAGTGCCAATATATAGAGCCTGTGGGGAAACATCTTAAGCTGCAGCATTTGAATAGAGGAATGGACAAGCGGATAAAGCTCTAAGAAGCTCTGCTGCTGTTGGATTTTATTCTGTTTCCTGTCCAGTGAGCAGTATTTCTTGCTTCTTTTTTATGCTTAATGATCTCCCTGAAGCAGTCATATTAAAGCACTATTTTCTTAGCTGTTCACATTTGTACTGCGTTTCAAATACTGTTCGTGACATGTACTTAAGATTTCCAAGCAGAAGTATTCACTCCAAAGTGAAAATGCTGAAATGAACAGTTTAAGGGTTGTACATCACGGTGTGATGAGCAAGGTCAGAGAACTGCGCTCAGAGCAGTTGCCATGGCATGGCAACTTGTTCACCAGAAGTTGTGAAGCACAATGAGATCAGCAGTATGGACAACAAGTGATGAAGAGAGTGTTCAGGGAGATTTGGAAATCCAAGCTGAGAGCTGAAGCATGTTGAGAGAGAGCTCTGTGGAATGCTATGGCTCCTATCTCCACTCTTCTTGCATTTTGCTTTTGGCACGTAGTGCTGCCTCACATTAAGGCCAGATTCTGTTGATAAGATAAAGGAAGAGTATTGATTGGGGAAAGGAGGACATACTCTCAGTGGAGGAGTACCTGGTTGAGGTGCCTGGAACTACAAGAGTCCCTGGGACCTGATAATGGGATGTATTAAGGAAACCTGCACCATCTGGGTGTCCAGCATTATCTCTGTAGTCTGAATCTTAGACTCATAAATAAATAGCAGAGTCTCAGGCATCAAAATTAAAAAAAATAAAAAATAATTAAATGGTACCGCAGCAAGGTAAGCTCAAGCTGGGTGCTTCCAGAGAGGGACCCCAAGCCAAGAAATTCTAGGGCAAATATACCCTTACAGACTATTCACATGCTGTTCACATGCTGCTCATGCAACTTGTGGTCCAATTATGAATTTTGGTCCAGGGTCTTCCAACACATCATTGGATTCTTTCTCTAGCAGATCATCAATTGTTCTCATCTTGACAAGTTGCATCTGCTGTTGACAATTGTAGCTTTGAAGCCTCCATATCTTCTAGTCTGATTTTTCAGCAGAGTATGAGAAACTGCAAAAGTCACAGACTTAGGTTTAAAAGTTACGGACTTAGGGTAAATGCTTAGCGATAACACTTAGCCGTAACCACAACTTCACTGTGTTATCTACAGTATTCTCACACTAAAAAACCCAAAACACAGCACACTGTACTAGCTACTCAGAGGGAAAATATACCTAAGTGGAAATTTACGGCTTGTGGCCTCAGGCTTCAGCAAATTAGCTACTCACTAAGTAAGTAAAGCTGAGTAAACAGCACACTAAGTCACACAACCTTACAACTCTAAGTGATTCATTCTATTTTAAGCTTATTTATGCTACACAACTAATATTTCTTAACTGGAGGTACCCATGAGTGCTGAGGGAGTTGTATGACTACACTGTGAGTCTACTCTCAATCATCTTTGAAAGGTCATGGCAATCAGGGGATGTTTCTGAGGACTGGAAGAAAGCAAATATCACTCTTATCTTCAAGAAGGACGATCCAGGGAACTAAAGGCTGGGAAGCCTCACCTCAGTCATACTGTCATAGAATCATAGAACGGTTTGGGTTGAAGGGACCTTTAAAGGTCATTTATTGCAACCCTTCTGCAATGAGCAGAGACATCTTCAACTAGATCAGGTTGCTCAGAGCCCTGTCAAACCTGACTTTGAATGTTTCCAGGGATGGGGCATCTACTACCTCTCTCAGTGTAAAAAAATATCTTCCTTATACCTAATCTGAATATACATACTTTTGGTTTAAAACCGTTGCCTCTCATCCTATTGCTACAGGCCTCTTAAATCAAACTTTGGGAAAGTGATGGAGCAATTCTTCCTGGTACCCATACCCAAACACATGAAAGACAATGTGATTGTGAATTGTCAGTGTAGATTTTTGTCGTGGGTTAAGCAGAGCAGAGTTAATTTTTTTTTCCTTTTCGATTCTATTCATAAATAGCTATAAAGAAGCTATGTTTTGGATTCCTGCTCAGGAGAGAATTGATAAGAGAAGAACGTTTATAGTTATTGCTAGGATGTTGCTATTTGTCCTCAAGGACATACATTCAGCCTTTTGGGGGGGAAGAGACAGTCTGGCTTCTAGCCTGGGATTTGCTTTTAGGTAAAGATTGAGAAGCAGACTGACCAATTATTCCATCCCATGCACGTCA
>WKFP01013793.1:67210-87222 GCA_011057875.1 Pterocles orientalis | reverse complement strand
GGGGGGGGCAGTATCATTGTCAACAGGCCGAGCCTTTTTTTTGGGGGGCAGCATCATTGTGTATCACCTATTCTCTCCCTCCTTCGGGGCCATTGGCTGGGAGTGGGCTGGGCCTTTGGTCATCAGGTGGGGAGGGGCAGTATCACTGTGTATCACATTGCATCTTTGTATATAGTATTATTTCTAATATTATTGTAGTTTAGTACTTAAATTGTCCTTATCTCAACCCACGAGTCCTCTTTGCCATTTACCTCTTTAATTCTCTCCCCTATCATTGGGTGGGGGCAGAGACTGTGTGAGCAGGTGTGTGTGGTTTGGCCCCCAGCCAAGGGTCAACCCGCCACAATTTTTGAAGGGGAAATTATGTTCAATTAATCTGATAGCCTTCTACAATGAGATCACTGGCTCAGTGGATGAGGGAAGAGCAGTGGATGTTATTTACCTTGATTTTAGCAAAGCTTTCAATGCTGTCTCTTGTAACATCCTCATAGACAAACTGATGAAATAAGGACTAGATAAACAGAGTGCAAGGTAGACTGAGAACTGGCTGAACTGCTGAGTGCAAAGCACTGTGACCAGTGGCACAAAGTCAAGCTGTAGGCCAGTTACTTGTGAAGTGCCCCAGGGGTTGTTACTGGGGACAGCATAGTTTAATTTATTAATTACCTGGATGATGGGAAAGAGTGCACTTTCAGCAAGTCTGGAAATGATAAAAAACTAGGAAGAGTTATTTGATACACCAGAGGGTTGTGCCACCATCAGATGGACTCAGTTAGGCTGGAGAAACAGACAGCCAGGAACCTCATAAAGTTTAACAAAGGGACATGCGAAGTCTTGCACCTGGGGAGGAATAATACTGAGCACCAGTACACACTGGGGGCTGACCATTGGGAAAGTAGCTTTGCAGAGTGAAGCATGCTGCTGGACACCAAGCTGCACACAATTCAGTGTAATCCACCAGGCTGCATTAGGCAGAGAATTGCCAGCAAATTGAGGGAGGTGATCCTTGCACTTGCTCAGCACTGGTGCTGTGTCCAGTGCTGGGCTGCCCAGGAGAGGAGACACCTGGAAATATTGGAGCAAACCCAGCGAATGGCCAAAAAGATGGTTAAGGGACTGGAGCCTTAACCATCCTAGATATACAAGTCAAGTCTGTGAGAGAAGGCTCGGGGGGATCTTATCCATGTGTATAAATACATGAGAACCGGGAGAACAGATCAAGCCAGGCTGTTTTCAGTGGTACTGAGTGACAAGGCAAGAGGCAATGAGCACAAACTGAAAAGAAATACAGGAAATACCATTTAAACATAAGGAAAAATTTTCTTTGCGAGGGTGATCAAACACTGGAATAGGTTGCCCAGAGAGACTGGAGTCTACACCGTTGGAGACATTTGACATACAACTGGACATAGGCTCGAGCAGCCTGTTTTTGCTGACCTTGTTTTGAGAAAGGACTTCAGTCCAACAGTCTTCACAGGTCCCTTCCAGCCCCAGTGATTCTGTGGAAGTTAACTCTCCTATACCTAACTCAGGACAAAGTGTTTTTTCTGGTATACGAGGAAGTTACAGCTTACTTAGAAATCTTTCAAAGCCCTTGTCTCTGTAATAAAAGAAAGCAGAAGTCTGACTACTTCAGGGAGCCTTAAGTAGTTACTCAGCTTACTAACAGCAGCAAGTATTCAGACAGCTGCTGTTTCCTGTACAAAAGGTCTACTACCTCAGGAAAAAAAGAGAAAAAATATACTGACTAATATCTCTTAATGAAGAAGGTTTTCTTTTAGGCTGTTGGCCTATGAGACATTTAAGCTTTATTGATTTTTTGTTCCTGTACTTTGTTGCTTTGTTATTTTTTTATGGGCCAAATTAGGGCCTGGCTAAGAGGCTTTCGCTGGAATGACTGCGACTTTCGATGTTCTAAGCTGACATGAAAATGAAAGATTGCCTGCCTGTCTTCTAGATGGCTTTTTAAAAAAGGCCATGTCTTGGGTTGCAGACAAGATAGTCAGCAAAGACGACATTGCACAAGAACTTCTCTAAGAACCCCAGAGCAGCTGTTCCTGGTCCTTCTGAGGTTCCTTTCTTACGGTCTACATGAACGCTTTCCACTTGTCTTCCTATTGGAGATATCTGTCAGTCCTCTGTTCTCCACTTCAAAACTTGTTGGCTATTTTTACTTAAATTAGAAAGAATGACAGTGCCCCTCTTGGGGCAAAAGCTGAAAGCTCTGAGAAACCAGCTTTGCCATCTTCATTAAGCTGCAGGGAAAGCTTTAAACACAGCTCCTGGGTTATTAAACAGGATAAACTGCCTAAGAGTCACAAAGACAAAGTAAACAGACTGTCATTAATTGTTCTTTACCTAGAATTCCTCCCATTGTTTTCCTTTTGTTGTCAATTGCTTCATACCTGGAACGGGTTCCTCTGTAAATCAGAGTCTGGGGAGCTGAGCCCTGCAGAGAAGCCAGAGACCACTGAGTGCTGCTCCAAAGCAACCGATGCTGTGAGAGGGAAGCATCCTCCAGCACCCGGTGGCACCATGATAAGATAAAACTGGTTGAGGAAACACACAAATGTGAGCTCTTGTAACGGGAATTTCGGGAGACAGAGTGGAAGGCTGATTAAAAACATATGAAACCTATGAAACAAAAATGTTTAGGGTCACTGTTTCCTGTCATTAAAATGTGTGCTGTTTACAGTCTGTACTCTTACATCCAGGGTCTCATTTGATTACACCTATAGGCTTAACAACCCTTCTGTGCAGAAAGTGTTCAGGCTATTTCTATAATAATGACTGTAAAATTCTACAGTACTTGAATTATCTCAAAGAATCTTGTTCACGCCTTTTCTGTAAGGTAGACACTGTAATTGCTGCCACCATTTTACTGTCTAAAAAATGTGCTTCCAAAAGTCAAATTATAACTAGAAAAGATCTATGAGTTTATTGCATTGCACCTGACCATTGGTTCATCCAACTCCATCTATTGTCTTCTAATTTGATGCATGAAACTAACGGAAACAGAAACAAGGTCATCTCAAATAAAAAAGACTCATCTTCTGTGTGCAGAAAAGAATGTTACATCTGATCTAAAACCCAGCATTGTTAGCAAGGAGCTGGAGCTTGAAAGTATGTGTAGAAAAGGAAGAGACTGCAATTAGCTGGAGGGGGAAAACAGTGATAACAAGAAATAAAAAAGCACAAACAACTTTTACAATGCTTTCAGCTAATTAATATAACAACCTGGAAATGATCAGTATGATGTTTGGGCCATTAACAAAGTTCACAATTGCAGTTCTGTAATGTTAAACATACTGCCAAGGAAGATGATTTTGTGCCAAACTTTCTATAACACCTGGTGTTAGGAAAATATGCTTTCTATTTTTCTTCTCCTTTACTAAAAGGAGACATCGCAGGTCTCTTTCCCCTGAAAGTATGCCATCCTTTCAGCTCTGCGTTCTTATTCTCTCTCTTTATGAAGAAATACACAGTGTATATATTCAAATACTGCCACTAATCATGCACTTCCTCTAAACCAGCAAGAAGATGACCTCAAGGTGACTCTCATTTCGCTGGCTGTGAAAGCCACTTCACTCATGTCAGGATGTCTGACCTTGAGTAGTATTGAGGTGTAATTACTCATGCACAATTAGTTTTGTTGGGTTTAACTCATTTCATTGGACAAGGACATGTGACACTCATATAAAACAGGCCCTGATCTAACCAATGGCCTGAATTTGGCACTCAGAAACGTGAAAGTTCAAAACAACACCTCTTCATTTATTCATGTGTCTATATCATTCTGAGCTGAGCCAGAACCAGAAATAGAGCTGTTAAGATACTAACATTATTACTGTGTCATAGCCAATTTCAGCACCAGATCTTTAAACACTACCTAAAATAGTTCAGATCTAGCCAGATCCCTTCTAGATGCAGAAATGCATGTCTGTGGGCAGGAAATGACCTGCCCAAGATCACACAATTACAGAAACCTGTGCAAGCCACTATTCTCTAATCAGAGCTCTATATTATATTACTAAACCATAACACAGGTGTGGTGGGTTGAACTTGGCCAGCTGTCAGATGCCCATGCAGACACTCTCCCACTCCCCATCCTCAACAGGACAGGTGGAGACAATGGGATGGAAAAGGTCATGGGTAGAGTTAAAGACAGGGACCTCAGTCAGCAGCTACCGTCATGAGCAGAACAGACTCAACTTGGGAAAACTTAATTTATTCTATTGCAAATGAAAATAAGTTTTGATAGTGAGAAACAAAGATAAACATTAAAAAAACCTTTCCCCGCCTCTTTTTCCCATTGTCGGCATCTCTCCTTCACTCCCGACTCCTCCCTCCCGAGGGGCGCTGGACTGGGGATGGAGGTCATGGTCCATCCTTCACAGCCCCTCTTGGCCGCTTCTCCCTCCTCACACGTCTCCCTGCTCCAGCACAGGCCCTTCCCCAGGCTGAAGCCCTTCAGGGACACCCTGCTCCCGCCTGGACTCTCCACGGCCGCAGCTCCTGCAGGAAATATCCCCCTGCTGCGGCCTGGGGCCCTGCCCGGGCTGCAGGGTGGGTCTCTGCTCCAGCGGGGTCTCTCCAGGGCTGCAGGGATCCCTGCTCCGGGCCTGCAGCCCCTCCCCAAGCTTTGTGTTCTGGATTTCACTTCTTATGGGAATGCCAAAGCTGCTGGACTGTGGGACTCGGGGATTTTGACTTGGCTGTCCATAGGTGAGGCTGCTGCTGCTGTCATCTGTAGGTCCAGCAAGTAGCAAGGATGAGCAGCTATCAAAGATCCAAACTCACACAGAGCAGATACACAGCCAGGCATGCCAGCCAACACAGAGAGCAGACCTTTTACCAGCAGCCACATAAAAAACAACACTCACACAGGCATGAAAAACACAGATGCCTAGGACTGGGGTTGACTAATAGACACACACACTTTTAATGGTCTAGTAACTAAGCACAAACCCTGAGCTCCTTATTCAGACACAAGCTGCAAGCTTGGGGCTTTCCAGGTACTGGAAGTTCATATGTGAATCACACAGAGAGCAAGATCACAGAGAAAATGGAAATGGGATTTAGTAAGAACACAGCACAGACTAGTTCTCTATTTTTCCATGCTTGGTCCACCCAGGTCCACCTTGATCCCTCCCTTTCTCGCGTTAAGCCCTTCTAAATGTCCCAGAATAATTTTCCTGCATTCTCAGAATTCTCTCAAAACATTCCGTGCTTTATGCAACCCCACAAGCCTCCTCAAATATCCCATAATCTGTTTGCTTTCTCATGTCCTGTGGGACATGAGAAACTTGTTTCCTCCCTTCATATCAGTTATAAAATTCTGGCTGAACCCTTAAATGTTTAAATAATTTGTTCTTTGGCCCCCTCAGCCAGTGACTTTTAGGTCTTTCCTGTTGTCTATTATCTCCTGTTTTCCTTAGGGCTTGTATATCTATGTGTTATTATTTTCCTGCCTCTTATCTTTGTCTGTTATCTTTGTGTCTTATGTTGATAGTTGTTAACTGGATGTCCATACATTCTACATACCCTTGCATCAGTCAGTGCTTGGATTAAAGAGTTTGAACTAAAAAGAAAAAGATGAAAAGTGTAGAGTAGACCTGAAAGCATGCTAAAGGCTCCAGCTCCAGGGGCTCAGCTCAACAGCTGAATCCCAAGTTTCAGTTTACAGGAGGTGCCAAACCCCCTTCCTCTTTATTTTTATCAGCTATTTACATACATTACAGGAATGTGCTGTGTATTCCATCTGCAATGAGTGTATAAAGGTTAGTAAGAGCTAGTCCTAATCTTGCAACACTGACAATTAATTTACAATATGAAAAAGAAAGGTATTATTTTTGCTTTATGGCTAAAGCTCTGGGCCACAGAGACTGATGGCTAATCCCAAATCACGCAGGAATTTTTTGGCAGACTGAGAATTGGACCTGTTTCCCCTCAAGTCTCAACCTAGTGATTCAGACACATCAACACATCCCAAAATTCACATTTGGAACCTTCCCCAAGTGTGAGGGTACTAAGTTAAAATATGAAATCAGTGCTCTTCCCAGGGCACTCCTCAGGTTCCCTTAAGACTTACCGAAATTTTCTTATTGTCTCAGAGTCCAAAAGGATGTTCAAAGCTTCCACCCACAGACAAATCCTTTACCTTGTTCCCTGAGCAGTGCAGAATCGATTTAGGGGCACTTTTAGTTTATGCTCCACTGAGAAGGTCTCACCCAGCTCAAGTTAAAAGATAGAGCAGAAAATGCCAGAGAAAAGAAACTGACATATTTTCACTCTGTTTTAGCCACGTGACCTAAATTAAATTAGCACTGGCATACTGCCACATTCCTCAGTCACTGATAACTTTGTTGTCTTGCTGGAACTGTGCTGCTACACACAACGATATCTACACACCCCTTTGCAGTCAGCTACTTGGCTGTCATGTGCAGAGCACGATCTCCTCGTCTTCACTTCACTGTCTGTGAAGTCAACAGCCTGTCTGAGGGCAGGCTCCTGGCTGAAAGCCTGCTCATATGCACAGGGTTTTCTCCTCTCCAGAGGCATCTTCCAGTTCTAACTTTCAGTCTGTCAAAGGGGACAGCAGGCATAATCTACAGGGCAGCTTCAAAGGCTAGTGAACAGAAACCAATAAATAAATGCTAAGTTATGCTTTGTGGTGTCAGTGACTCTTCCTGATCCCTTATCTGCTGACTATGATCTCTTCTGCACTCACCCGACCTCAAGTGCAGCCGAATGTTCAGCAGCAGCCACCATGCTCTGCCCACAGAGAAATCCAGGCTTAAGCCTTTCCAAACCTATTCTAAAATGCAGAATAATTGATTCTCAGTCTCCTACCTTCTCTATCCTCTAAAGAGCACAACTGGCAAAACTTAATGTAAGTTATATAGCATAATGATCTGTTAATTTGTCCTTACATTCAACTCACAGTGATACAAAAAGTGTGGCTAAGAAGCTGAACTTCCAGTAGTAAACTAAAGTGCCTGAGAGGTCACCATAAATAATTGTGATGCAATCTACATAGTCTACTAGATGATCTTTTTCAGAGATTTACATCCTGTTGATGATTTCCTATGAGCTTTGTGTAAAATGCAAGTATTGCTGCTAATCTACATTTTTGTTTTGTTGATATTAGCACATTTGAAAGGCGTGTGATGGAACAATATTGCTTTGTTGCTAAGTGGTGGTTCGGAAATACACTTTGGCAAAGCCAATGCAAGCAGAGCTAACTGATTTGGCTAGGGTTTTAAAAAACCTGTTTCTTCATTAAAAAATCTTTTTCTTGTGGAAGAACTATTGGAAAACAAACAGAAATATTTAATTTCAATGATCCATGAACATAGGTCTTTCTAAATTGGAAGCTGGTTTATCTGAAAATTTGCTTCTTGTTGCTCACAATCAAGTTTTGTATAACTTTTAAAATAAGCTAACATGTTTAAATATGAACAGCCACAACTAAGGTACCTCATCAATCTTACTATAATGTCTGCCTATCTACCAGTGAAAACTACAGAGTATGTCTTTGGAAATAAATTGCATCCAAACAAGAACCAGAGTTACAATTATGTAACCATGTTAACCATCATAACTATGCAGCCATTTTCATCCCTCTTTTTTACCCCACTTAGTTTTCAATTTAATCTTATCTTATTTTAAATTGCCCAGATTTGGCACACTTGTTTTGGTGATGTTTGTAAAATCCCTGCAATAGTAATAACATCTTTAAATCTGCTACAAATATCTTTAAAGACAGGTGCATGCTCACTGATGTATGGAGGGAAGTCTCCCTCTCAAAATCCACAATAAAAACCAACCAAACAAACAATTTAATTATTTTTTACCAGGAGACAGACATTCAAATTGGAAATATACTTTCCATGCGATTTCAAAAATAATGAAATTATCATCTCTAAAGTCAATCAGTTGGTGCTGCAATAGACAGCATCATACTCCTTAAAGAACAAAGTACAAAAACCTCTGGTGGATTGCAATGAAGGAATAGGCATCTTGCTGGAAATGTTTGATAATTATTTTATGCCCTAACTGCTGTTTCTTATTCTTTGCAGGTGCAAGCGCTCCTGTTATCAGTTGGTTGGTTTATGGCTAGAATGCTTTAGTTTATCCCATTAGGCATGGATGACAAGTGTTATCAATTCACAGGCAGGCTTTAACTCCAGTTGAAGGCATCTACATGTAGTTATCTGCAGTGGGTGCCTAAGCTGCAGGCATCAAAAAATGAAAATCTAATCAATACCTTTAGTATGAAACCAGCTGGAAGATAATTTAACCTGGTTTGAGAAATGTGTACTCCTAAGGCAGCCCTCATTTTAGTGAATGAAAACTTTCCTCTTGACTTTAAAAGAAGACAAATCATGTCTCCTGTTCTGCTTATAGACCAGTGCACAGGCCCTTCTCTTTGAACACATCTTCTGGGTGCATTGACAGAGCCATAACATAGAGAGTGGAGTGATTGCATTTGATTACATTCACATACTTTAAAATCAGTTTTGGAGTGTGTCCTAATTTGAGACATAATCTCTGCAAAGTAACAGTAGCTAGGACATACATACACTGCCGTGAGAAAAGTAGGTTAGTCCCTCTCCTGCCCCTTTTTTCTAGGGACCAAGGCTGAGGAACCAGACCCAACCTGAGAGGACTCGACACCAGATTTTGCATAACATAGGATATGCTTATCCTTTCTTCTCTGTCCCTCTCTGATATGCTGCACCAACTCCCATCTAGTAATGCTTTTACTCTTTTGCCCTGGGGTAAATAAATGGCTAGATGCTGACTAGGGCATGGGAAAAAAAAAGAGATCTCTCTGGATGTTTAGCATATTAAATCATTGCTTTTCAGCTTGAAAATGTTTTTTCTTCCTGATGATCCTTCCTAATTTTCTAGTTACTCAAGGCAAAGAATAAAACTAAAAATGTATTTTCTCTGCTGCACCAGGAAATCCAAAACCCAGCTTAATTCTGGAGCTGTTATTCCTGTCCAAAGTCCTTCAATAATGCAGTCTATAGCCAAGGAAATTTCTTAATTCTGTTCAGTTTCCTCGTCTCTTCTCACACCCATAATGACATCCTGCATAAAATAAATAATTAATTGTCTGACATTTCGAACCACTTGTTGTGGATTTTAGAGTTAAGGTTTCCTGATGGAATCCAATCTATGTATTTAGTGTCTCCTTATTTACTACAACAGTTTCCCAAGCTTTTTCACACTGCAGTGCTTGTAGTGTGGTATCATGCATAATAATCAGATCAGGGTAAGGTTACATAACAAGAAAGAACTTTGCTTTCATCCTCTCTAGGTAATAGATGAGCAAGTCAGACAGGAAATCAGTCTGCTTTCAAACAGGGTATATTTAAAAATTTATGATGCAACGATATCCTATACTTCCTAGGTTCAGAGGAAAAAGTGTGGTTTGATAAAGAGGCATCCTATACCCAAAGCAAAATGGCAACACAATTGCTAGTGTACAGCATGAAATAGAACCATTGACAATAGCAATCCTATTATTAATCATTCTGTTGAGAATGGCTGTTTATCAAGCGATGAATCTCCCAGTAACTATGGCTGACATGACTTGAACTTAAAGAACCCCGATGATCCTTGAAGGATAAAGGAAACATTAAATTTTTACATAAGTCGTGTGAGCCTTTGCTTTCCTGGGCCAGGAGAAAAATATGGAACTACCCTTAAAGCCATAATGGTTAGGCTTGCTCCTGTTGCAGTAAATCAGGGGAGGAGCAACAGGTGAATAAAGGTTTCTCTCAGCTTCCTCTCCAACTCTCCAAACATCAGCATCCAGAGGATCAGGCAGCACAATGACTCTTTCCGGAGAAGATGACCTGGTTCCAGCCTTTCCTATAGTGGTGTTCTTCCCCTGCGTTCAGATGGGGTCCTGGCAGAGCTGCTGTGGGTCAGAGGAGAGCTCCCAGGAAGTTCCTCTCTTTTCAGGTGGGCCAGGAGATGGATTGGTAAGCTTGGAGCCTAACCTGTCTTATCAGAACCTGCTCCAAGGTTCCTACAAATCAGAACCAAAGGGGAAGGACAACACAAGAGGTGCTGGCTGAGAAAACTTTCCTGACAGAGGTGCTAGCTGGACGTCAGCACCAGTCCTGGTGATTGGAGACTCCTCTATCGCTGATATGACTCTCATGTGTGGGTAACAGGGTGGGCACTGTTTCCCACTGAGCAGGGGCAATGGGGAGATGCTTTTGATGCCAGAACATCCATTTACACATCTGGTATTCAGGAGACTCTTTCCGTTGGCTTTAATGAGGAAAACAATGCATGGTGCAGTGAGGGAAGTTTGCCCTGCCGGCATTATAACTCTCCATCTGTTCTGCAGGCAGAGCGAAAATTTCAACGTCAAGAGCAGTGACATCAACATTAAATGTACATTTTTCTCTTTTTCAGAAAAAAAAATAAATAAATGAAAAGAATCAGAAAGAAGTGGATAAAAGTGCATAACTTTCCACAGGCACTTCTCCTCTGAAGAGAGAAAACACTTTGGGTGGATGCTGAGTTGAAAGAATTCAGGAGTGAATATGTCAGTTAACAGCGATTTGGCTTGAATGATATCTTCCCGGAGGAGAGGTAACTCATAAAACTTTCCTTCTGGAAGCTCTCAGATTCCAGCTAATTGCAGTGGGGTGTCTTTTAAACTAGAGCTGTGCCAAGGCAGATCCAGTTGCTTCTGAAACAGTTACTGTTGCCAAGTCTTGCTATTATTACTTTAAAAACCAGCTCCAACATATATCAATGCAAAAATCCTTGACAGTATAAAGATACTGCAGAAATACGGCAGTTTTTTAATGAAAAATAGTATCTCAATGAAGACAAGAAGGGGAAGGAGCACAGAAAAACAGATATTGTTATGAAGCCTGAATGCAAATACCATGGAATAAAGCTCTGTGCCCTGCAGGGTCAAAGGCTGGTGAGCAATGCAGTTGGTCTGACATGCAAACAGTATAGGGTGACCACATCATCCCCCCTGCTTTAAATATATCATTGTACAGACCCTCAGGGCCTTGCTTCTTAATGGCTATACCTATCTGACTTAGTGTTGGTTCTTCCTCTGTCTTCTTCATTTGGCACGAGATTCCACAAGCTGAGATATTTTCTCTGCTGAATGTCTGTTCCTGCTTTCATGGTGTACACCTGGGGGTTTTGTAGGGCAGCCTGGGCATCTCGGTCTATTGAGCAAGCAGGAGGGAGGGTCATAGGCTCCAAGAATTTTAGTGAGGCTGCGGGATGCTACAAGGAGAGCCAATATCATCTGAGTCTCTTTCCAAGCAAAATGCAAGCTGATGTGTTTGACTTTGATCTCCCGCGGCAGCTCCCCCAAACGCACAAGCTGAGTTGTACTTTTTTACTGGCTTGTGAAACAAAGTAAATAAATTCTCCTCAATAACCTTCAGCTTCATTCCTGATGTCAAAGCGAGCATAGGTGGAGTACATCTACACTGTTATACATGTATTAATAAACAAAGATGGGCTTCTCATTGCAGTTTATTAACTCTGGTTAAAAAAGCTGTGCACACAAGGACACTTGCTTTTTAACTAACAGTTGCAGCTCATGACAAAACCCTTACAGACTATCTTGCCAAACCAAACAAAAGCCTATATTGCTGTTTGTTTCTCTTTGGTTTTCACTGCTATTTTAACCTGCAATAAGAGCACAGCTTTTCTCCTGCTGTGCAAATTGACCTAGATTAACCCTTACCAGGTTTCTGGGTCATAGAGAAGATATTTAAATACTTGGGGGATACCTAACCTTAGAAAAACCTTGATACATAACTTGTAATTCATATGCAATACAGCATGAAAGATTGAAGAGATTGAAGTCAGTAGCAGTTTTGTTTTGAATCTGTACCCCTCATAAGAAAGGAAAACTAAAAAAAAAAAAAACCAACAACCCCCCCCCCCAAAAAAAAAAGAACATGGAATGACCTAAATAAGCTGTATTTTATCATGCTTAAAAACGAAAAGCAAAGTGGAACCTCCATGTTTATGGTCCTGAGCCCCACAGAGCTACAGATGGGGGCTGCCACTTTGAATTTTTAGATGAATGTTGTTCCTTAAAAAGTGTAGAGGAATAATAGATAGCAGAAAACTTGCTCAACTATTAATGGTGTCATTCTGTTAGAAAGATATAGGAAAAAGAGATAATAATGATTATCACAAAGTGGGAGAATAAGGTGGAAAAATAAACTATAATTTCAAAGCCATAAAAGCACTTGGGAGGCAGTTTTTCATCCACCTTTTTCTATGCCTGACTTTTGCACATCAGAGCAGAGAGATCTCAATAGAAAGACAGTTTGAAAAGATTGATGAGAGCTAACAGGATCAGAGTTTTCTTTTACAAGTGGCTGTGCATTTTGATTTAATGTTCAGGCTTATTAGATGCAAAAGCGTAAAACTCACAGCCCAGAAAAATGGTACTGTAAGGGGTCTGAGACAGGCATTGTACAGCCAGGGGTGGATCTGGTCAGCCTCACCACCACCTTCCACTCTCACATTTCTTCCTGAGGTAGCCGCCTTCTTGGGGTGCATCTAGACAGGCTGTTCCAGCTGTTTAACTGCCAGAGTTAGAGGCTAAAATTGGTCCTGATTTACTATAAAACACTAGATTATAAATTTCAGAGATTCAGCAGGTGCTGCAAGAGAGCAAGTGAATAATTTCTGCAGATTTTCTTTAAGAAAGATGTCAGAAGGACAACTGGGGCCAGGAAATATCACTACTGTCCTGAGTCAAGCTGTATTCCCTCCTGAAACAAAGGAGGGAAATTTGCCCTGATTCAAGGAAGGACCTAAATATGTGCTTACATTAAGCATGTGCTTAAACTCCATTGATGATAATAGAGTTTAAATGTTCATTTAAATATAAGCATGTGTGCATGGGACTTCACAGGGGCATGCAGTTTTGAATCAGAGTCTAGGGTAATCAAGACAGCCAGCTCATCCTGGATACAGCTTCACTGAAGTAAAAAATATATTTTTATTCAAACTTAGAAAAAGCACCAAATTTGTATGCTGCAAATGCTCCATAAGCTATCCCAAGAGCCTATTCGTGCTATGGAATCCAAATCCCTTGGTATGGGAAAGGCAGGATGAAGTCTAATAGACTACATCCTCTGTATGCAATCCTGATAACACAATCCTCTTGAAATCAGACAAGCACTTAAAGATTTTACTTAATTAGCAAGTTCTTCTGAGTTTTAATATGATCTCATTGATCCCATGATCAATGAATTATGTTGTGATGGTGAAGTTGCAGTAAATATTGGTAAAGAGAAGTTAAATCGTAACATGTGGCAACAGCTAGTTCAGTCTAGCACCAAAGCCTATGCGGGTCTACCCTAATGCACCATCTATGTTCACAGTCCTGTTTATAAATGGTGTCAAATCCACCAAGGTCCTGTTTAACTCTCTGTAACTTCAGAGCAAAGGAAAGTTCTAAAACCTCAAGCACTAGTCCAAGTGAATTATTTTTGCAATATACTGAAAGTAGCATAGCTATGTGCTTCTCTTTCTTCCTCCTTGGGAGACCCTCAGTATCTTATCTGGATGTGTTTAGGTCTCTTTTCTTACAAATCCATGGACTCTCGGCTGTTCCCTAAATTTTCCAAGCATTCTTATTTGCTCCTCATTTTTCCCTTAACGTCTCAATGATTATTTGGTTCCTTCTGCTTCTGAAGTGCTCATACCTCTCTCCTTTACTCTATTTTCCTGGGGGTTGTTTATACCTATGTTATGGTTTACAGCTGTGTGGGAAGTCTCTTCAGTCTGCCTAGCAGAATTGTCATTGCAAATTTTGACAGTTTCTCACATATAACCAGTATCAATAGCAAAGTCTCTTTGGGATTCTGTAGCGTCTTCTGGGACGAAAGATCTAGCTGAGGGTCAGAAGGTAACATATTTTCTGATCTTTGTTGAAATTACTGGTAGAATCAGGAATGTAAAGGGGTGCTCATCTATGGTGTGGCATTTAAAATGTGAAAAGCGTTCTGATACTGACTTGAGGTACACCTGACCAGTGACTGTCTCTCAGTTTCTAAAGCTGAGCACATTTAGTTCCACTGTACCAGTCCTTGGTCTTGTGCCTTGATCACCTGCGTGATCCAAGTGAAGTTTGATTCCTGTCATAGGGATGTGTGGCTCGAAGGCTAATGTAGGTGTGGTGGGAGTCCTTGAGTGGGTTATGAATTAGATCTAAGTATTCAAGCCTGCACCTAGGACAGACTGAAAATAGTAAGGAGCTTACTCCTGGGAATGACTACACAAAGATAAGCAGTTACATTCTTATACCAGTGAGAAATGGTCCTCATATTCTCTTCCCAGATAGTGAGAGCAACCTGGCATGGTGGTGACAAACGTGGATTATGGCTACCAGCAGTCTCCTTGCCCCTTTCAGATCCATGTTCCTAGCCTGTTAGGCTTGGCTTCATACACAATTGTCATGCTGTTATGTGTGAAAGTAGATGCGGATTTTGCAGTGCTAAAGAGTTTGAGCTCTGTTAAAGCAGGAAAAAATGCAATGTAACATCTCAGCCCCTCCAGCAGCTTTGAGACGTGGCACTGCAGTGTTTTACAAGGATCTTTCTTACACCGCAGCAATTTTCTCATGATTTTCTCACTTGAGTTCCCAGCCTATTGTAACAGCTGGGTCACAGGAGGAATGAATTAGCCCTGAGGTCTCCTGTGACCACTCCTTACATTGCACTTCTGCTCCCTGCCTTTGGGAAGGGAGTTACACTGGCTGCAGCTTTTATTTTCATTCCTATTCAGTCTTTAGCAGTTCCCCTTTGATGCCTCCTGCCATCTCTCTCTTTCTTGCTGTGCTTTGACGGCTTGCTACTGCAGGCACAAGTAAGATCATGCTGTGATGAGCTTCCTCAAAGCAACGTCTTGCTGGTAACAGGTATCTCTGCAGTGGAAGCCAACAGTGTACTGCTGTAGGGAGACAATATGCTCCTCTCTGTCTTTTCAGATTCATTCCCTCTCGGGACTCACAAGGGCACCCCTCTTGACCAGAAATGTCAAACCACAGTTTGAAGCTGGCAGAAGATAAACTCTGACAGGGTTCAAATCTGCAAGCCCTGAGAGCAGTAGCTTGCATTGATGTGCTTCCTAAAGGTCTGCATCTGCATTACGAGTGCTGCTGATATTTCCCCTTGAAGGTTTAGCATTTAAAAAACTGTACCAAGGTGAAACACAGAGAGAGGGAATTATCCCATTTCTGACTTTCTGAAACTCTTAAAACAAAGTGTAGAATAGATTATTTCTTCTTCTGAGAGGTCAAATACAAAAAAACCCTAAAAAGCCATTCTAAATTTATATGCAGAAAAACAAAACAATTGAGAGAAGAAATGTGTATTACTTTAAAAAATTAAGAGTGAGAGCTGAAACCGTTTCAAGTGCAAGAGGTGACTAGGTCTCACAGTGAACAGAAAGAACAACACTGAAAACATGCTAGATTGGAGGAAAATTTCTCATGCCTTCTGTTTACTCTCAGGAAAATGTAGTTCCATGCTTAAGCTCTGCAAACATGAGCTGTAAAAGTGTGGAACATTATCCTGCTCTCTAGGGCTGAGCAATGTCAGGATAGGAAGGTTACAGCACCAAAGGATAGCCGGAAAGGGTACAATTCTGTGGCTAATGTACTCGAGGGCAGCTCCCACATTACATCCTTATCCTAGGGACATGGAGAAAAAATTAATTACATTCTTCCTTCATAGTACACAAAATAAACCGAACACAGTCAAGGATCCCCTTGTCCTCCATGTGTCAGGCTTTACCAATCAAAAAAAAAGAAGAGGGAGCAGTCCAGTAAACTGAATTGTGGCAGTACCATGTCACAGCTGGGCACTGGACAGTACATACATAAATCTGGAGTGACAACTGGCTTTGAGGTCAGGCTTGAAATCCTAGGGAGTTTCTGAGCAGACTGAATCATAAGAAAAGTCTTGGAGTTTGTGGTGGTGTTATTTTTCAACCAGGCACCTGCACAGCCTGCCAAGGAAGATAGGCAGATGGGAGAGCTCCTTCCTGGTTTTGAAGAACAAAACACAGAGAACAGCCTGTCGGGAAACATACAGGTAGGGTCAATGGTTTTTTTGCATTAAGAAAGTGAGAAGCAGGGGGAAGAGCCTTGTTTGAGCTAAAATACAATAATTTCTTTGCAGAGAAACATGAATATTAGAGGAAGGACTGGAGTAGGTCTGGGTCAAGGGGACATCCAAGTTCACTTGTATTTAATATTCTGATCCTCTATGGGTATGGGTTACACCTTGGCATCTTTTTCTGTGAAGACGGCTACACATGGGTGGCCCCCTAAGATGCAGTGTCCAGTCTTCAGTGACTTGTAATAAGAAAACTGGTCTCAACATAGAATTCTGCTTCCATTTAGAAAACCAGAGGAATCATGCATGGAGCATTCATCCGACATTGATGGAAGCTATACTAAAGGATATATAAGGGAAAGAAAACTCCTGAAAATACATAAATAAAAAATAACTCCACAAGAACAACAACAAAGGCTTAGATAACTAATATTTTTGAAGTTGTTTTGGCTGCCTCTTGTTAAATTATGCTTACATGCAGATGATCTGTGCAATAAAAATAAAATTGTTCTGCTTTGACACCTACCAAGGCTCTCACTGTTAGTAATCAGCTCAAGATACTGGCATCCATACAGTTGCAGGGAGGACTGGGGGAGAGTACTTCACTTCAGGTCAGCCTATTGCTGTGGGTTCCCTTTAAAACATTTTCCTGAAGAGCAAAGTAAGTTGATACTTAAGACCAAACCATTCCACTGTTAAAATGATACATGCATTGTAATTAGATATCCTTGGAGACAAGATTGTTTTTAACATGCAATTTCTTAACATGGAAATTCTTTATTTGATGCCCTTGAACATTTCTGCAAAAGGTCCTTTGCAAGGGAGTATTTTAAATGTAAGTGGAGGGATCCATCCACAGACAGTTGCTGTTCACACACCAACGACCTATTGTTGCTGCAGATAACAGACAATTTTCCTTTTCACTCTGAAATACCACAATTTTGCTGTAACTATTCAAAATCCTTACAAAGGAATTAAATTTCATGTTAAAGCAAAGAAAATACTGAAGAAGCTAGTGCAGCATCTTTCTGCTTCCTTTCAACGTTTTTCTTTTAGTTATCTTTTGTTACTGATTTTTAAGTCTAGTTGAAGAATAAGCAGTGGTGCAGTAAAGGTGTTTCCTTTTTTTCTACACATATGGTAAGCTTGATGTACTGCTTTATAAAAATACTACAGATTAAACCTGTTCTTAATATTTATAAGAATTTTAAACCTGATGCTAATATAGCACTACTGTCCTTAAAGATATAACAAAGCACAATCCTTGAGGCAAAAACTATGAAATAAAATATTTTTTGAGACAACTCTTTTATTCACTTCGCATAAATTTAACACTGTGCTCTCTGTAAAATATGTGATCTTTTTCCTAACTTCCCAAAGACATAAATAGCTCTAGTGAGATGTCGTGAAAGTAACAGAAGTTTCAGAAAACACCACGCATTAAGGATGCTGAATTTAATTTTCTGCTTTTGTTTTGGATGGCCTAGTTACTCTTGCCATGTCACGATGCACAGTGAGGATAAAGGAACTATTAGACTATATTTACCCACACATTAAACCTCAGCTGTAAACAACCAACAAATAATATTCATGGAAACCTTGGGTGTCTGTAAACAAAAATAATGGCATGGTGCAGTCACCTTTATTCAGAAGAAGAGTTTATATTTTACATCATGGTTTACCAGTGGTCCTGCCTCCAGGTACTGGGCTGAGATTGCTATTTTACAGGTTGACAGGTATGGAGGGAACAGGTGCCTGAAGAGGTCTCCCTGGAGCTGTTCTACAGAAGTCACCTCTTTGAGATCCTGTGACTTCCTACCTGAAACTCTCCTTTATTTTTTAAGGACATTAGATATTTCCAGCATAAAATGCCTTCATAGTTTGGGCACATGAGAAATGTTTCACACAGATGGAAAGCAAAGTGTCCAGGAGGAGTAATGTTGGACAAAACAAAAATTCTACATCATTGGCCAAATTTATTAAAGTCCAGACTCCCCATGTGCATTATGAACCATTCTTGGTATTCTCCATGGCTCCACTTTACATCTTGAAATGACACTCTGCTGCAGATTCAGAGTCATAGAGGATCTACTTCTTGCAGTTCAGGAGCTTCCCATTTTTCCTTGAATCATCCCCTCAGCTAGTCACCTACTGACCTAACCCTAGTTTGAGGCTCCTTTAAACTTGTGGACAAAGCCTTGACATTGCAGCAGTTCAGATGCACTCTGTTACCTCACTAAACAACTTCTAATGCTTCCAGATAGAGAAATGCCTTCTACTGCACTCCAGGTTTCAGCCTCTTTAGTAGCAAGTAGTTTCTATTTGGAAACTGAAGGCACAAAGACTATTTGTTTGCCTCTCCAAGGCTGAGCTCAATGTAATACACGTTCAGGTCAATCTCAAGGAGGGGAGCAACTTCCCAATATATATTTAATCCATGATCTCTACTTGATTGATTCACCTATACATTTATTCAGCCCTTTCCCCCAATCCTCCTACTTTCCTGTCATCCTCTTTCCCTCCACGAGAAAGGAGGACAAGGGCAGCAATCTCTCCTCCTCCCACAGACAGCCATCTTTTTCTTATTCCTAATTAAAAATGAATTGACAATGGTTATCAATCTCTGATCTAGGGTAGATAAGAATCATTAAGGTCCTCATCTACTAGAAAACTAAGCGAAATAAGGAAATATACTCTGAGCGTGAACAATAAAGAGTTAGTGTAGGTGCAGGTTCAAGGCTCCAGGATAATATACCCCTAAAGAAGTGATCAGAGCCTGAACTCTTGACTTGTAGGTAAGAAAAATTGTACCATGTGTCATGTATTGAGTCATTGTCCCTACCACCAACTGACCCATAAATCTGGTGTCTGATTACATGGCCTTAGTTCATAATTTGTCTCCATTTTGATAAAATTTAAATGAAATATACTATTATTCAACATCATTAATATAATTGTACTGATCTGGGAGCTGACATTTATGTCCTAGACAGTTGGTTTTCCTTTGCTTTGTAAAAGGTTTGGTATTCAGCCTTCAGTGCCTTTACTTCAGTTGTCACTTCACATGAAGCAGGTCCAACTCCCATTTTCTGGTGTTGCCCGGGGCACGATGTTCCAAACAAACATACAGGACTGCAGGAAAGGAGAGGGAAATGCTACAGCTAGTGAGAACTGTGATAACACAGACATCCTAATTTTAGTAGCATTGATAAATTTCTTAATTATGAAGCTTGTAACTTTAAATAAACCCATTCCAGAATGTATAAGCAGCATACACTTGAATAGGTATTTTCTTATGTGACTTAGCATTATGATCAAACACATTTCTAAGCTAACAAAGTGGAGATGATTCGCCTTATCTGTATGGAAGGAAACAGTGACTTTGGGCTGTTGGTTTGATTCCTCTAAAAAATAACATAAGAGTAACAAAAACGCTCAAGAAAAATTACACAGGTAATGGGTTCACCCAGGGTTACTGTGTTTCACTGGCAAAAGCAGCTTAAGAAATTTTTGAAAAATTTTCCTTGGTGAATTAAGAAAAAAACCCCCAATAATTCTGAAAACTCCTGCTGAAATGACATGAGAACACACAAAAGGCTCAACATGGAATTTCACAGATGTAAATGGCTTTAGATCAGATACTAACCAGCAAAAACAGTAGGGTTACTCTTTAGTGAATAAAATAATTTCTTAGTCATCTGGTTTGGAAAAAATTGCTACAGTGGAGATTGGCCACTTGTGGAAGAAATATAATTTTTTTAAAGTTTACTTAATGAAATGTACATGAAATAAATATTTTGGCTTATCCTGACAAGTAATTTTTTGTTTTTGTTTTTGGGTTTGGTTTTTTTTTTTTTAATGTTA
>WKFP01013793.1:20942-66451 GCA_011057875.1 Pterocles orientalis | reverse complement strand
TTTTTTTTTTTTTTTTTTTTTTTTTTTTTTGCATAGATGTGTTTGTGTGTATTTATGTATACAGATTTCAGCGTAGACAAGCATCTTAGCTGTAATTTTTGGACTAAGACCAAGGCTTTATCTCTACTATAAGCATCTGCTGGCACTAGTTAGGTATGAAAAAGCATGAAATAATCACAGCTCTGTCCCACAGAGCCTCCCTGTCCAGCCCCATGAGCTAGCATAGCTGTGACGAAGAGTGCATTGTGTCAGCCCAGTTTGTACCACAGGAGATGCAGCCTAACTCAAATAGCAGAGAATTCCCTGCTAACAGTAGATGTTGCACCTTCAAGAGATGCTCTGATGAAGAGTAGCAAACAGTTGACAAACCATTTGGTCTCCACGAGAGCCAGGCAGCATGTCCAGACTTTGCTTTTCATCTCCTGCACATTAAGGCAGTCAAAATCCTGGCAGAAGCTCTCTAGAATGACAGTCCTTTAGGGAAAAATCCAGTTTCACTCATTTGAGGTGGGGTTTTTTGCAAGGATGTATAAAATCTTTAATGAAGGAAAAAGAGTAATTGAAACACACGAGGATAACCAAGAAGGACTTTCAAAGAGTTAAAAACACTATTGCCTTTACCAGAAGCCTCTGTACTGATGAGAAACTGCTTGCTTCCCAGTTGAGAGGTTTTCACACGGGCGTGTGGTATTAGAAAATAGCAAACACTCTTTACCAGTAATTTTAATTACCATTGGGCATTTACATGCAAATCATTCAGTGCCATTCACTGCAAACCAGAGAGGACCAACATGTGGGGAAGAATCAGTTAAATAAAAATGTGACATTAAGTAACAGACTGTTGTAGGGCTGACTGGTGAAAGCTCACAGTCATGTTTCTATGAGGGCAAGACAGATGAAGTAGATTTTTACTGGATCAACAATTACTGTAAAAGGCATTAAAGGTCAACATGGATAAATATCAAGTCATACAAAGCCCATCTTTAACTAACAGCAATTTGGAAGATTGTGCTGTTTTAATAACAACCCATTGTACAAAAGCTTCTGGAAATGCATCAGAGAGTTGCTGTAGAAATCATATGTTGAAGCTGTGTCTTCCTAGCTATTAATAACACCACAACAAGTATCCTCTTGTATCATATCAGTGGTTTTTAACTGCTCTTCATAAATATTTCTGGAGCTGGTTGAATTAGACTTCTAATGATTTCTCCATTAAACGTGGTCTGATCAATTTTTACAGCATCGCCTGAGGAATGAAATCAAACAAATGTCATGCTACACTTGCATTTCCTCTACGGATTTTTGAGGCATTCCTTTAAAAATATATTTTTGTTTGACAGCAGAGACATCGATTTGACAAGTTGCTTTACAAAACAGGAGTAGCTTTCAAGTCCGGTAGTTATGCTGGGTGATCTGTGTACCGCTTCACTATTCCTTGAGGTTTCAGCTCACATCCCAGTCACGTGGGCCAATTTGTCATTATCTCTGCTAATGACTATGTGAATCTGGATCAAACTGAGTAGCTGATAAATAAACATGTTGATTTCCAGCAAACTACTGTCAAAGAACATGATTTTAATATTTGTCATTAAAAAAACTGACATGGCTTCCTAAATGCTACGACATGGTACTGTGGAAGATGAGGCATATTGCTTATCAAAGGTATCATTTCAAACTTAATTTGTGAGCAGAGGATGTGTGAACTAACAGTGAGTCAGGCTAAAGGCCCTCCAGTCCAGTATCCACGGTTCTTAGCCTGATGAGTAGTTGTTGCTTAGAAAAAGGCCACCGCCACTGTTGAAGTTAATTGGGGTAGCTGAATATTATATGTTCATCTATTAAATGAGATATCAAGGGTCATTTTAGTTGAAAAGTTGAGGGATTTGCTAAGCTATATTGTAAAAAATGTTCAGGAAATGTAGGGCTGAGATGAAGAGGAAAATATATTGAGCCTAGCTAAAAAGCACCTCATTAAAGCCCCGTTTCATTAGCACAGCTTGTTAAATCAGTAACTTAAGGCTTAACGAAGGTCTATGCACTGCAGCAGCTGTGGTCCTGCAGGGTTCTAGGTAGAACATCAATTGAATTATCCTGAAAAACAGCAGAGAGGTCTAACAGCTCCCTCATTGAGGTAACAGATACTTTTGCTGGTACGCACTGAAAAGCTAGCAGGTTGTGCAGGTAACCTTTTTCAAGTCTTGCAAAACCTCTGCAAATGGCCAGGTTTCAGCACATCTGAACAGTAGCTCTGATTAATTTTCATCTATGTTGAAATAAAAATAATTGCTTAATTATCATACAATGGGAGCCTGTGGTGATCTTGCAGAAGACTTATCCTCTCCCTTCCTTTGAAATGGTTTTCCTTGTGTTTAATAAAAGATTCTAAATGGCTCTTTTGATTTTACATTATTATTGTGAGTAAGACTTTAACTTAAACAGTTTTCTGTAGATTGAGGGAATAAGAAGTTAGAGGAGATCACTGCAAGCTTTTTATCTTGGCCCCCCTGCACTCTTGCACCAAATCTCTAGTTTTCTCTTAGTCAAAAGCATATTGCTTAAGAATAATTTATATTTTATTTTAAAGGCATCAAGTAAACTGGAAGATGAAAAATCAATGGTGTAGCTCTATGCACTTTTTTAGCATTGAAGGAACAGATTCTTTGTCAAAAAAATAAGTGATCCCCATTGAAGCACATGTAATTGCATCTATTTGCAAGATTGAAAAACATGTTTCCTGTTAACTAGTTTTAAAGCACACATAACCTGTATGACTTCAGTGACTGTGAAACATTTGACACAGAGGTAGCACTAATCCAAAACATGCACAACGTGAGGCTTCAGAAAACATGTCCAAAATGAGACAGCTTTAACACAGTATTTAGTGTTGAAATTGCTTTTACCAGGCAGGAAGCCAGTTCTTTCAGAGGATTCAAAGAATCTTGGATTGAGACCTGTCCACCCTCATGCCCCCTGTAGTCAACCAAAAGTCCTAAGAAAAGGGTTGGGGTGAGACATGCCCACCAAGACTGAGAATATACCTAAGTCCAGCCTTCAGGGAACTGGACACCTTAATAAGACTGTCCTGAGAAATTCTCCTGTCACTTCCTTCTTCCCCATGGTTTAACAATCACCAGTCTCACAGATAATCCTCATATTCCTTTTCCACCTGTGGATATTCATTCCCATCTTTGCCATAAGACTCTATGGCCTGTTAAGTGAGAAAGGACCCAAAGGGGAGCTCTGAAGCCTGCAGAAAGAGGGTCTAACGTTATCCCATTTAAGCTATTTTACTTTAATCAGATTCCTTAAATATGTTTTTGGACCACCAAGAGATAAAGGTCATGAGAATGATTCTGCAACTACAGAGATTGTGTCACCGGTCAGGAAGAGACAGAAGCTGAATGCTAATGCTTGCTGCAATTAATAGCAACTACTACTACTACTACTACTGCTGCTACTCAACTATTGCTCAGACACAGACAGTGGTTATTCACAACGGGCAAATGATGTCTGATCCTAGACAATGCTACTACCAAAAAATGATATTTTCAGGTCCTTCAGAATTCAGCTAGAAACAGAAGAGCTGCTTAGCCTAAATCCCATGATGGCAGTTAAGCAGTAGTTAGACACCTAACTCTTTCCGTGGATTAAGCTCTAAAATAATAATTTAAAAAAAAATCAAAACAAACCAAACTAAAACAAACAAACAAACCCCTTTATTTAAGGTTTTTCACTCACTTGGTTGCCTCTGAGATTTTAAAACCTGAAATTTATGTTCAGTGAGCCCTGACCTCAGAAGTTCATACACACAGAGGTATTAAATATGTTTCATGCCCAAGAGTTTCCTGTATTGCTAAAATAAACTACTAAACTTCATCATTAGCCTATATTTATTCCAAAATCTGGCTGCTCCCATGTTCTATTGTTTTACCTGTAAATCCTGTTTCTCATAAATATACACACCCTGGCCTCCATTCTGCCTTGTTACAGACCTAAACTGGAGTTAACTACAGTGACTGGCATTGCCATAAGTTAAAAAACTCCACAAAACCAAACAACAAACCAGTCCCAACAGTGCTATGATGAGTTAAATTGTTTAACACAAGATTCACTCAGCTCAAAAAGTCTGCATTCCCAAATCTCTACCACCCCTTTACATACATCATAGACAGACTGGGTCTCCATATGTTCAGAATAATTCAACTCATGGTGAGACTAATCTCCTGAAAACCAACTCATTATATTAATGTCAGTGATTTTGTATTCCTGATCTGGGGAAAAAACTCATGAGGGAATCACAGGTCCTATGTGCTATAATTCAATGAGATCACTACCATTGAACTGACCCCTACACAGATTTTGACTCCAGTGGTGAACTTGGCAACTTAATTTCAGATGTATTGAGAGAGAGTTGGAGAGCAACATGCATGTATCTGCCATGTCAGGACAGCTTTTGCTGATGCTTATTGGCAAAGGAAGCCTTCAGAAGATAAATCTTTTGGCGAGGTTTCTACAAGCTATCTTATTGTTAGAATATTCAGCAGTCAAATAGATCATCCCTCAAATGACTGATTGCAACAGCAGTACCACACAGAAGTATTTGGAGGTTAGAAAGGATGTGATATTGAACACAAGCCAATACAGCAACGCTGTCACAAAAACATAAAACCTGTACTGGATTGAATTCATGGAAGTGCAATATAGTAAAAAAGTTCAGTAGGTCTTTCACTGTACTTGGCTTGGGTTAGGTTTCAGTGGCAGTGATTTACTGCTTTTGGTTCTGGTGTTACTGACCAAATTAATCGCTGGTGTCATGACACTTATTTAACGTTTGTACTGCTTTAGAAACAAGAGTCACTCTCACGAACCATGGCCCTCCTGTTCTAGGTACTTTACCACCATGGGACAGAAGTATGGTCTGTGCCCAAAGAGCTTCCAGAGGAAAGCAAGAGATGCAAGATAGATGAGAGACCAGAATGAGCCAGCACACCGACAGCAGCCTCTGTGGTTGATCCTGGTCACAGCACAACCAGAGTCCAGCAGTGCCAGCATTGTCATACACACCAGAGAAATTTTAAGATGGGAAAATTAAATGGCTTTGTGAATTTTGAGAGGGAAACAGGTGAACAGGTGGCATGGACAGCTCATATCTGGCATGGGTTGGAGGGAGCTGCCATCCTGATAGAGCATGGGCAATGTCTGGGTTGTGAATGTCCTTGAAAATGAAGAAAGAAGGTATGCTTGATGTGATAGAGAGAATGAAAATCAAAATGAGAACCAAGGAGGAAAATGGAATGGTCAAAAATGCCACAACAGGAAAATTTTTACAGCAGTATTTTGAATGTGAATAGATAAGAACATAGAAATTACTAAAATGGATAAGACAATGCAGCGTAAGGGGACTAAAGCATTGACGAGCTTGTTTCAGACAAAAGAGAAAGGAAAAATAGCATAGTTTCTAGACCATGGTATCTCTTTTGTTCAGTTCTGTCTGTCTGCCCGTGCCTCAACTCCTCCTCTGTAAGAGATGGATAATAACTTTCGTTGTTGTTATTCTTAGGAGATACTCATTTTTGTCAGAGAGTCTGATCATCATTTATTCCTCACTTGGTACAAGTTTGACCTTTTATCAAATTGGGACTTAAGCTGCAACACTAAACAATACTAACTTTAAAGAGAGATTGACAAATCTAAAGCAGTTTGTGTAAAAGCAGAAGAAGATACTAAACAGAGAAAATGGGAAAGAGCCATTTTGTGAAATTAACTTTATCCCCAGTTTTGCATGAACTCCATAAGGAAGCCCCTGCCACCAATGCAGTACCAGCACCAGATCAGTCTAATACATCCCCTTTATTCATAATGTGGATGTGCTGGCAGTGAAGCACAGACACCCAAGTGAATGCTGTCTGCCAGAAATGCTGCAATGGCTGAGACGATTCCCAACTGTTTTGTTGGTTTGTCAGTTTATTTTTTGTTTTGTTGCAGGGCATTCAGGAGGAAAGGATTTGTTGACTTCCATCCTGGCAAGACAACATAGAGAAATGTGTACTAACTTCAAGCCAAAAAGGCCGGTGTGGGAAAAATTCGGTGAATTGGACATGTTTCTAGATAAGAAACAAATTATTTATTTTCTTGACCTCTTCCTTTTCTCTACCTCATTAACTTAACATTGTTTAGTTAAGAGAAAAACAGTTTCTGCTTATCTGAACTTGAACACAAAGATCTACTCTGTCTCCAGCAGATCACAGTGTTTTTTGCTACTTGATTCCTGTCAAGGATTATATTTTTTTTTAATTGGAAAGTTGTATTGGGTTTATCGAAACATTCTCTTTGCAAAAAGCATAGTATCTAGGCATATAGGACTTAAATTGCTAGCCTGCACCTTTCAGCAGAGTACGGCTCTGGCTTTTCTTTGGGAAGTGAAATATTGAGCTCAGTCCATATAGAAGTACAATCTATGTTAAACAACACCACCGACAAACCTGAAAGATCTTTAATAGGGTGCCCATACTTCAGAGTTTAAAAAATAAATCATATTAGAAAAGGGAATTCCCTTCTCTCTTTTCCCCTTCCCTAAAAGCACCATTATAACAAGGGAAGAGATGACAGGTTTGTACCATGAAAACTGATGCTTTATGTAACAAAAAAATCAATATCTCTGCTAAAGTGCTTCTAAAAACTGCCTATAAGGAAACACTGTAGTAACAAAGGAAAGGAAAAAAAAATGAAATCAATCTGGAAACAAAACTTGGTTTTATTATTGTGATGGGAATGTGATTTCTGCTGAAAAATTAAATTCTAGTGAAGAGTTACATTACATCTTCTCATTCATGTGTAAGCATTGAGAAAGAGAATGTGCAGCCAAGCCACAAGAGAGGCACTTCAAGGAAAATTGCCCAGGAAGAAGTTAATACAATAGCTGTTAGAAAACAATGATGAATATTTGTGTATGTCTCAGTTGTAAATGTATCCCATTGCTGTCTCAGAGGAAATTTTTCACAAATCAAATTACCACAGCAAAGTCTGTGGTTAAGGTTTGTATAGTATAAACCCCAGTTTTTTGAAAGCATGTGATTAATTCTCTTCATATCATAAATCCAATCAGCTGGTAGGATGATTAATTGGACATGCTGGTCCCCTCTCTCAGATCATTCCTTCTTTATCGATTACAATGTGGCTTTTTCTTCACAACAGTTAAAGCTCACTAGTTTTCACTTAAAATGATCAGATTAGACCTGAAATGTTTACTGTGTGTAAGCTAATTCTAGTCACTTGAAACTTCATGTAGCATATATTCTGGCTAAATCTGATTAGAATGGACAATTGACTTCTGATTTACGCTCAGCTCAAGGGACAGCGTAGCAGCCCCTGATATGTAATTAGACAAAGCGCGTGGAGTCCCCTATGCGGAAGGAGGCAGGAGCTCCTGGCCAGTCCGCCACTTACCATTACCCAAACCAACAGAGGATGTCACTGAAACAAGAGCTGAAGTCAAAAGGCAGAGTCTGAAAGTGCCCAGTCTCTGAGTGCTGTAAATGACCTTGAGATATCTCCTGTAAATGTCAGGGAGCCTGGCTCTATTCTCAGGCAAGAACCCACTGTGATGCTTTTCTCAGTAATGAAATACTGGTTTTGAAATACTGTTCTTGTACTATAAAACTCCACAGGATAAATGAAATTTGTGGTAGGCAGATCTGGAATTAGATGATCTTTAAGGTCCTTTCCAACCCGAACCATTCTATGATTTGACGATTCTATGATTTGTATTTACAGGAGATGTTGAGCTGCTTCTGGATTCTGGACCATTTCCGGTTGGGTTTGGCTCCTTCTTTCTGCTCTGCTGTTCAAGGTCTTCAGAGAGCTCTTATTCATAACAAAACTCAAGTATCTGTTTTCTTCTCATCTGCCTTGACATTCAGACACTTCACACAATTATCCACATTGTTTCTTCAAACTCAGACTTTTTCTGGCTCTCTGTAACTGGGTAGCCTGTAAGTCCAGGTTCCTCCTTCCTCTTTTTTTTTCTCATGCTTTTACTCTTTCAATTTTCTAGATTTTATAATTTCATTTTTCTTACCTTCTCACTTCTGTGCAGTCCTCAGAAGCTCAGTCTCCCCACTGGCCCTGATTTTACTCAACCAATTTGACTACTGTCCACAAGCATGCTTCTCAATCCTTGGCATGTCTCTTCTACTGGCCTTCATCTGTGGTAATTCTCCCCTTGCTAGCAATTAAATGTACCTAAAGCAAAATGGGCTGCTTCGGCCTCTTACCCAAGCCATTCTTTCCATGCACATTGCAGAAAGGATGTTAGTCTAGATTCCATGCCTGACCTCCTGATTGCTACCCCGCTCTTAAATCTGATCTCTGATATGTTGTTAGCTTTTTATAGGCACCACACCTACTTCCTTGAGTCCCTTCACAATCCCTTTGTAAGTCACTGACATCAAATGGAGGTTACCTCTATATTACCTGTATGAAAATAGTTGCGCTTGTTCTTGTAAGTTTTCATGACCTCCCCTTTCCCAGGTCTCTCCTGTTCACACCACTCTCCTACAAAACTCCTTATATGCTTTTCAACAAGACTCTTTATGTCTAGCCTACAACTCAAGAATAATCTCTAAAGTCCATCCCTCTTTCAAGTCCCTCTTCAAAGTCTCTTCAAGAATGCCCTCCACCTCTGTTTCTGTGACAGATTACCAGGGCTAGCCAGAAGACAAGGAGCTTTGAATACTTGTATCTATCTTTCTCACTCTATACATCTGACTTTGATTGATTCTAAGTATATAAGTGTAAAGATGATCAGTCTGAACATACAGCTTTCCTCCTGCTCCATTGTTCACTCTTACACGTGTCTTTCTATTGACTGTGGCACCTACTTGTTGCGTTTTTCGCAAATAAGGCATAGCTAATGAGGAAAATGTATTGCACCTTGCACTGTGGAACGATCCTTGCTGCAGGGTCTCAACCCACAAACAATAGAAAAAACAATAAAGAGATTATGAACTAAATTTCTTAAAAAAAATCTGTTTTTTTTGACACATCCCTATAGAGATGAACGTGGAGAAGAGCTAATTTTCTCATAACATAGACAACTTAGTATCTAAGAGAACTGTCTCACAATACAGCAGATTTAGGGAAAAAAAAATTCAATAAGACAAAAAGAGGGAGGAAGTGACCACTTATGGTCAATGTAAGAAAATTAACTGACCTTACAGTTTGCCCAAGAAGAGACTGTTTTTATTATTTATTTATGTGACAGAACTGAATTCCTTTTATCTCATTAAATACTACCTATTTATCAGCCAGTAGGAATACAATGTGTCTTTCCACAAGAGTACTGGAGTCTGTTTTCTAGCCTCAGAATAACAGCAAATCTTGCAAATGTTTTAAAAATGGATCAGCACACAAAGGCAAGAATAGATGTAAATTTTAATTTAGGGCAGCATTTTTTACGTTATATTATTGCACCATTTCAGAGTAATTTTGGTGTTTTATGTAGTGCTTAAATTTCTACAGCTGTAACTTCTAAAGAAAAAAGAAACCGATATAAACCAGAGCAATTCTTTGCCTTATCATCAGCGGTTATTTCTTTTTTAAACCCCCTATTAGATGTCCAAGAAAAAAATAAGATCATGGGGGTAAATTTAATCAAAATAATTGGAAAAACAAAAGTGAGAAAACTAGGAAAAACAATAAAGAGAAAATTATGTTTCCTAACTGTAATATGGAACTTCGTATCAATGTGCCTCCCTTCTAACTTGTAAAGTTAATAACCAGAGCATGTAAAAATAGCCTGGTCATTTTGTCATGATAATTTTATTTATATTGGGTAGTCAACAGCAAATTTGAAGTTCTGAAGAGTTACATATCAGTGGGCAGAACATGTTTACTGCACCCCCTTCGCCATTCATCTAGTTCACAAAGAAGGAAAACCCGCAGTTCTCAGGCACAAAGGTGGCTCATCCGTGCTCCTAAAGAAGTGGGTGACCATCTCTTCAGCCATGTTTTCCAGAACTGAGGAGTGTGCTAGGGATTATCTTCATCATAATATAAGGTCTGATTTTAACAGCCTTGCCAGACATGTCTTTTACAGATTAGCTATGCATGGTCCAGCTGGTGTATCATCTAACACAGCGCCCTGGAAAGTCCCACCAGCATAGTATGTGAGCTGAAGACAATTCCCCTATGGGACATTTTGCAAGACTATGCTAAAAAAAAATTAAAAAAAGGGATTGACTACCTTAAAAATATAGGGCCACAGATTGCCTCATTCAGAGACAGGATAGGATTCACATAATTTACCTAAATATGTCCATATGTACACATTGCCATGGGCTCCCATACTAATCAAAGAAGTTTAGAACATGTTTCATTGCTTCTTAAAATTAATGTTGACATTTGGTCTAGTAAATCATGCTCCAAATGCCATTGACAATCAATTGGATCTCCACTGAATATGCAACAAGCTTCAGTGAGGATGTCAACATCGACAGCTGAACTTAGGTGAAGTGGATCCCACCACAAGAATGGGATTGTATTGCTGGAACAAAGGTGCTGACAGTACTCCTTTGAGATGTGTCAGATCATGCCAGACATCTCAGTCAGGTAACAGGTATGGGATAGGACCCTTCAGAGACTCAGATCCTTATGGAATTTCAGACAGAGATCAGGAAGGAGATCCCAGAGCACTGTACTTGGAAATCCCTATTAACTGGAGTCCAACTTACCTATGGATCATATTTTGTAATCTGGTATTGGAAACTCCATACAAGTGACTATGTGAGAAGAGATAGCACTTCTGGGAACGGCAGAGTAGAAACATAAAGCAGAAGAAGATTTTAACAATAGTCACTTCTACATGTGTGAAAGAGTTTGAAGACTTCTCAGAGAGCAGGTTGCTTTTGAGCAAAAAAGGCAATAAACTAGACTTGCCCTATACATAAGGACTAGCACATGGCTGTAACTCAAGACAGATGTTGAGAAAGTAGAAGCAGTAAATTCAGAGGAAGGTGCTAATATTTTACAGCAGTTCTTCAAATTTTTTGCATGCTGTTGACATCTGGTGATTTTCCTCTGCTTTGAGATTTAGTTCCCTAGCTTCAATTGTTCATTTTATGGTTGGTTGTGGATTAAATGTTTTTTCTTTGTTTGTATATATGCTAAAGACCCTATTTTAAAAGTAATATTTTCTTTTTCTTATATATAGAATATACATAGTGAAATATATATATATATAATCTCAGTGAAATTTTCTTGCAAGTCTATGGCGTTTTTATTGGAGGGAAAATAACAGTTCCACAGTGCTGTGCTTCAACCAAGACTGTGTGCTATGCTGCTGTAAGAGAGAGCAGAAAGATGGATTATAAAGCTTGTAGTAAATATAGCATATGATTTGTCTTTTATAACAAGTAGTTTGATCTCTTTTCTCTCTTTGTTGCCATGGTATTCTTTTGTGGCTTTATTTATAAGTGCTTCACCATAGAATCCATAGTCAGCAGATTTTTCTCAGGTTGGGATTTTTTTTAAAATCTCCATGTAAATCTCCTCCTGTAACCAAATTTCAAGCTCAAGCGTCACTGAGAATACTCACACTGGGGATTTTCAGAACTATTGATAATATGGAACACCTCAGATTTTATTAAAAAACATTTTCTTCAGCACAGATCTCCATGCTGTTGCACTGTTTTAAAAGCATATGTGCAAGGAAGCATAGGCCTATTCAAAAGTCTTGTAAAAAATCAGTGAAAGAGTTTATTGGAATCCAGAACAGGAAGTTACCAAAGTTCTCTAGATAATATCCATGCTTTTCCTGCTCCTTTTTTTAACTGATCAAAAATAACAAAACTTTCATGGCCTAGAAAAGAAGAAATCACAGATCTGTACACAAGTAATTAAACTGCTTTACTATAAAACTACAAATTCCTAGAAGTGTGGAATAGCACCAAAACGAAAGATGAGGAGTCAGCACCAAAGTATCCAGTAGCCTTATGGTCGGCTGCTTGCCTGGAGAGTGGTTTCAAAGACCTCTGTAGAACAAAAGACTGAATCCATACCTCCCACATCATAAATCAGCGTCGTGACTACACTAGAAAGCAGACACTGGCTGGGCTCCAGGTGTTTCTTCTGTAAGATCTCAGCTGTGCTCAGAAGAAAAAGCCTTTGTAAAATCCTACTTCAGGGCTTCCTCTACAGCTAAGGACCTGAGCAGCATGTGAATGGCAACAGGCAGAAATCAGATGCCTTGGGGATTATACAAGAGGTGAATGTTGTCCTGAATGCTTAAAAAGATAGGCTGGTGTTTCAAGGCCACCTAGGCTTGTGTGGTTTGTAAGGCCAGAATGGTTCAAGCAGACTGGATTTGAAAGCCAGCAGTATGCAGACAAGTGACGAGATTAACATTGCCAAAATTGCTCCCCTGGAAGAAGGAATCACTCACGGGCAGTGGCAGTTTGAAACCAAAGAGAGGCTTCCTCTTGGATTCTGCAGTTGTGTCAGGGCATCAGATGTGTCCGCCCTTGCTCTACCTGCAAAGGGAGCTCCAGGGATCTGCTCTTTCCCAGCTACCAGGTGACACAAAATCACAGGAAAACAGAGTATCTCTCTCCCTGGGGTGGTTGATTTGGGGCTTTGCATCAGATTGTCTGAAAACAGAAAGTTTGAATCTGGAAACTGTTCTGACTGGTTGTTACAAAGCCACCTGGGATGGTCATCACTCCTCAGAAGCAGCCATCCTTACCAGATGTCAGATTTCAGCAATGGTCACTATAGTCTGCAGACAGTCCATCGACAAGATTCAAGCCAAGGTCGTCATGCAGGCTTTTACAGGTTGTAGTCGTAACTGTTCTTCATGATTTGAGGGTGACTGTAGTGGTTTTGTTTGGTGATTGTAACTATTACTTCTGTAGCCATCAACACTGTCTCTGTCCTGTGGCACATCAATCCTCGAGCAGCACTTGGAAGTTATCAGTGCCTGCTTGTGCAGCCATGGCAAGATTTGAATTGTGAGCCCCCTTTCCTTCCTGCACAGCCTGCGATGCTAAATTTGTGATGTCTTTTTCTGGGATGCTGCAAGAACACTCCACCTGTCTCTTACTGTTCCTGTTATATTTTGATTCTTTCTTCATGTCCCAGAAGTTCATCACAACCAAGCCACACATAACAAAGATGCTCTGAGATATTATTGTTCTCTGCATGGCAAAGAAAGAAACAGCAGGTTCTGACTGGTACTTTCAGATGCTCACAAGGGACATGGTAAAATCTTTGCTAGCAGGCTTAACTGCTCCTGTGATCTTGTTTGATTATTGTCATACCACTTGCTTTTCTCTGGACTATTTCACCGATGATACAGTTCATCCTGGGTTCTTGTACGTCAAGAACTGCATCTGCTGCAGGACCTTTTTCACTTTGGTGCCTCTTTTGAGACAACCATTAATTTTTCTATTTTTCGTTATGATTGTTATTCAACTTTTTGTTAAACAGATGTGATAATCATACTGACAGTGCAGTGACAGGATTACACTAGTTTGATTAGAACATAATGAAAATTGCCTGTAACACAAGTATTTTGCAATTATGTAAAAAGCTCAATGCCATCTGGGCCCTGCTCATATTTATCTTTTTTTCTAATAAATGACAACTAGCAATAAAATTTCAGTCTGCGGTAAAACATAAATACAGCATCAAGAATTTATAAAAAGCATTTTGTGTGTTCTCTGAGCATTTTAAGATCTAGAAATCAGTCCAGCAAATGTTTAACCTGTTGAGTAGTCCTTATTCACAGAAGGAGCCACTGACTTTAATAGCATGACCTATCTGATTAAAGATTATTTGCAAGAGCAAATATCTCAAGATCTGGTAGAGAATGGGGAGGGATTGATTCAGACTCCTGCAGAATAATAATTTCCTATCTTTCCTTTATTCATCTGATCCGTGAAAGTATGGTAACCTGTAATGCTCCAGACAACGGTATATCACATCACTTCCATTAATACCATTATTTAGTGCATGTGTACACCAAGGGTTTCTGAGCAGTACATCCTACAGTGGGTATAAGCTGGCAGCCAGGAGTCTGGCGTCCTCTCAGCTCCATCTCTTTGATTTCACAGTAATACAGCTTTAGACCACTCAGAAATAAGAAGTGAAGGCAACTAGCCTGCCAAAGACCCTTGAAAATTCTGATAGAAATGACCTGACAAGAATCCCACTATGAGCCAGTGAGGGAACTAGGATTACTAGGGTTAAGTTGATCTCAAACTTTTGCTACATCCTCTGCAAGAAAAAAGAAGTTTATCTAACTCCTTATTAAAACAGTGGGGGGTAAAAGGAGGCAGGTAATTATCCTTCTATAAATGTTGAAAATTAGATAAGAATTTCTGATACAAGGGTCTGCTGGATTTGGGCTTTTATCTCTTCAGAATGGTATTCCTTAGGCACCAAAATACATAGTTAGAAAAGTTCTTGCAAGATTCATGTATCCATGCATGTATAATGAATTCAAATAAGAATTATATAAACCTCAACTAACTACTTTCATCTAAGTCTGGGAAGTCCTCTGTGCTTTCACAGTCAAAATGTTGTTTGCGATTTCTTTGACTGGATCTAAAGAATGTCCTGTTTACATAAAGAAAAACAGCACAGCATTCCTCTACAGCTACAGAGAGATCTGTAAAGAAGAACTCTTACTCCCAGTGAACACTAGATAAAGCATTTCTCCCAGTTCTTTGTTGCCTCCCGGTAATAGTGTCTTAATTTTCCATTGGGAAGATGGCATTGAACATAGGGCAACGGGATGATGAGGGGTTATAGAAAAGAAAAAACCCATCTCTGAGGTGCAAAGAAGTCAAGTGGGTAGGCTGGACCGCCCCCTTCCCCAGACTCCAGGAGGTGTGTCAAATGAAGATGTGCTAAATGACAAGGAAAGATTTATGTCAGTATACCTGGAGAACAGTTGCTCTTCAAGTTGACTTGGAATGACTGGAATAAGTTACACTTCAAAGCTTTGGCTTCAATATCATGATAGGTTTAAGAAAAACTGAGGAATATTACATAAGGTAAACAGAAAATGAGATAAAGTGCTAAATAGTTTACCAGGGGTAGATAATGCTCAAATAATCAGATATCTTCCTTTGATAGCAAAACTGATTACCCAGACAAAGGAAATGCGGTAGATGAAGTCTGTCTGAATTTAACTGGGGCATTAGACATGGTGCCACATGGAAAAACACTGGTGAGGTAGAAAAATGGAGAATCAGTGTAACATCTGTAAAATGGGAAGAGATTTAGCTAAGGGGAGATGACAACCAGCTCCATTACAGAAGGGAGGTGTCAGGCTGGCTGTAGAAAAGCTATGAAGGGAGTTCTCCAGAGTTCCTCCAGACTTTCCATTAATATTTTAGTTACTGAACACAGCATAAAAAGAATATTGAAATTTTCCATTGACCTAAAATTGAGATAAACACAGATGAAAACTGCATGGGTCCAGAGGATTCATCTTATCACTATACTCCCTTATGAAGAGTCCCTCTCCATCTCTCCTATAGACCCCCTTTAAGTACTGGAAGGCTGCTATAAGGTCTCCCCAGAGCCTTCTCTTCTCTAGGCTACACAACCTCAACTCTCTCTCTCTGCCTGTTGTCATATGGGAGGTGCTCCAGGTCTCTGGTCATCTTAGCAGCCCTCCTCTGGACCCACTCTAACAGGTCCATGTCTTTCATATGCTGAGGACTCCTGAGCTGGATTCAGTACACTAGCTGGGGTCTCACAAGAGCAGAGTAGAGGGGGAGAATCACCTCTCTCGACCTTCTCCTAATGCTTCTTTAGACGTAGTCCAGGCCACGGTTGGCTTTCTGGGCTCCAAGCACATATTGCCTGGTCACGTTGAGCTTCTCATCTGTCAACACCCCCAAATCCTCCTCCTCAGGACTGCTCTCAAGCCGTTCTCCTCCCAGCCTGTATTTGTGCTTGGGATTGCCCTGAATCATGTGCAGAACCTTGCACTTGGCCTTGTTGAACTTCATGAAGTCGGCATGGGCCCACCTCTCAAGCCTGTCAAGGTCCCTCTGGATGGCATCCCTTCCCTCCAGTGTGTCCACCACACCACAGAGCTTGGTGTCATTGGCAAACTTGCTGAGGGTGCACCCAATCCCATTGTCCATGTCTCCGACAACGATGTTAAACAACACCGGTCCCCGTCCTTGTGGAACGCCGCTCGTCACCAGTCTCCACTTGGATATTGAGCCATTGACCTCAACTCTTTGAGTGCATCCATTCAGCCAATTCCTTATCCACCGAGTGGTCCAACCATCACATTCATGTGTCTCCAACTTAGAGACAAGGATGTTGTGTGGGAGAGTGTCAAAGGCTTTGCACAAGTCCAGGTAGATGAAGTCAGTTGCTTTTCTGAGACTATTTCCAGTTTGCAAACTGTTTAAGTCCATACTAGTTTATGATAATTCTTGTGTACGAAATGTATTAATCCTGTGGAAAACAAAATACTAGCATTTGTTTAATGAAATCATTATCACTAAACACTTATCATCTGTTTAATGAAATTCAGAAATTCACAGATGGTTGTTCTCTTATACAACAAATGCATGTTTATCAGAAAGAATGTTTAGAAATAAATACAGTAATAAGTATTATAAATCTGTCTTTTTTACAAGAAAACTCAGAACGTTTTTTCAAACATAGATATGGACTATCAGCCCAAAGTAAGATTATTTGTCTGTTCTGAAGAGTCCTCTTTAAAAGAGGAAATAGTCCGCTTTTTGAAATAACAGTTTAAAACAAACAAAAAAGCAGAATGCTATCCTGATCCAGATGCTAGCAACTACCCAGACTTCTCAAATCTCCAGCCAACATGTGTATAATAAACTTTGGTGAGGCTGATAAATATACTGAGGAATTATCCAGGATTACAATGGCAATAATTGTTATCTTCTATCCAAAAATGGTACAGTTTAGCCAGCCTTCATCACAAATACATTTATTTTCTCATGCAGAATATACAGTTCTGCAATTTTCTTTCTTCTGTAGATTTGGCCTGCCTGCAGGCATTTACCCCTCACTGCCTGATTTCGTTCTGCTCTGCTTTAGTTTTTCTCAGTTATTTAACTGTTCCCATATGAAATTCTGGGTCTGCCTGAAGTCATGTCATGTTGAACTGAAGTGGAGATGTTAAAGCATGTGATTTAGCCACACAGCTTAGCCTCACTCCTCTCCCCCATCTGCAGAAGTTCTGGGGATAGAGCCTGACAAAATGTCTACAAAATCAAATTGCTTCTCAACATTTTGTCCTTGGATTTGTTCTTTCCATATACAAGGACAACAAGCAGGAGGATAACTAATACAGGAAAGGAAGCTAGAAGGGAGCATTTACTTATGGGGATTAAAATGATACAGCATGATGACTTTGCAATCTGCACTTTAAAGTACCAGATGTCCCATTACAGTAATCCCCCTATTTTACAGGAATACACGTACAATTTCTTTTTGTCCTGCCGTGCTCTTGTTAATAAATTCTGTGTTGCTGTCCTGCTGGAAAGGCCAAACTTTTCTTTCTATTTTCAGTTTGCTAACAATCTCAGCATGAAAACATACTGATCTCAAGTATGGCTTTATTCAAGAAATAAATGTCAGGTGAAAGCGGCTGCTTTATTGAAAACTTGGCAAGAGCTGGCTGCATTAGACATGGAATTGCTTACGCTGGGTGAAAATTTAACTCCTTAAATATAATTTCATCTTTTTTCTATTTCAATACTTTGTGGAACCGGGGGAAGATCTACATGTCTGCATCTGAAGCTCAAGGGCAGCCTTGCCTGCAGTGACCATGAAATGGTGGAGTTCAAGATCCTTAAAGCGGTGACGAGGGTGCACAGCAAACTTATTGCCCTGGACTTCAGGAGAGCAGATTTTGACCTCTTCAGGGACCTGCTTGCTAGAGTACCATGGGACAAAACCCTGGAGGGAAGAGGGGCCCAAGAAAGCTGGCTAATATTTAAGGATCGCCTCCTTCAAGCTCAGGGGCGATGCATCGCAGCAAAGAGGAAGGCAGGCAAAAAAGCCAGGAGGCTTGCATGGATGAATGAGGAACTCCTGGACAAATTCAAACAAAAAAAAGGAAGTGCACAGTGGGTGGAAGCAAGGACAGGTAGCCTGGGGAAAATACAGAGACACTGTCTGAGCAGCCAGGGATCAAGTTAGGAAAGCCAAAGCCCTGATAGAATTAAAACTGGACAAGGATGTGAAGGGCAACAAGAAAAGCTTCTATAGGTACATCAGAGACAAAAGGAAGACTAGGGAAAATGTGGGCCCTTTCCAGAAGGAAACGGGAGACTTGGTTACCTGGGATATTGAGAAGGCTGAGGCAGTCAATGACTTTTTTGCCTTGAGCACTGGCAAGTGCTCAAGCCACACCACCCAAGTCACAGCAGGTGAAGGCAGGGACTGGGGTGAAAAAGAACCACACACTGTAGGAGAACAGCAGGCTTGAGAACATCTAAGGAACCTGAAGGTGCACAAGTCCATGGGATCCTATGAGATGCATTCATGGGTCCTGAGGGAACTGGTGGATGAAATAGTTAAGCCATACTCCATCATATTTGAGAAGTCGTGGCAGTCTGGGGTAGTTCCTACTGACTGGAAAAGGGGAAACGTAACCCTCATTTTTAAGAAAGGAAAAAAGGAAGACCTGGGGAACTATAGACCAGTCAGTCTTGTGCTTGCCAAGAACATGGAGCAGATCCTCCTGGAAACTATGCTAAGACACATGGAAAATAAGGAGGTGACTGGTGACAGCCAACACAACTTCACTATGGGCAAATTGTGGCTGACAAATCTGGTGGCCTTCTACAATGAGGTTACAGCATTGGTAGATAAGGGAAGAGCAACTGACATCATCTACCTGGACTTGTGCAAAGCCTTTGACACTGTCCCGCATGACATCCTTGTCTCTGAATTGGAGAGACACAGATTTGACTGAAGGACCACTTGGTTGATAAGGAACTGGCTTGATGGTCTCACTCAAAGAGCTGAGGTCAATGGCTCAATGTCCAAGTAGAGACAAGTGACAAGTGGCCCCGAGGGAGGTGATTCTCCCCCTTCCACTCTGCTCTTTTGAGACCCCACCTGGAGTACTGCATCTTGCTCTGGAGTCCTCAGCACACAAGAAGACATGGACCTGTTGGAACAAGTCCAGAGGAGGGCCACAAAGACGATCAGAGGACTGGAGCACCTCCAGTATGAGGACAGGCTGAGAGAGTTGGGGTTGTTCAGCCTGGAGGAGAGAAAGCTCTGGGGAGACCTTATAGCAGCCTTCCAGTACCTAAAGGAGGCTACAGGAAAGCTGCGGGGGGTGGGAGGGAGGGTGGGGTGGGGGCACTCTTTATCAGGGGATATAGTGGAACTTGATGATCTTTAAGGTCCCTTCTAACCCAAACCATTCCATGATTTTATAATTCTGTGTCAGAATATTCTTTCAAACAAGCTACAGATGATTTCATAAATACATTTCATACATCCAGGTTGAAAATTGGCCACTCTCCAGAGACAACACCCTGGAAGAGCTCACAATTTTCACAATCAGATGGAAGAACAGATTTCTAAGTTTCTGTTGCAAATTTTTCTGCTCATCCATGGTTCAAGTGTATGGCTAAATCTGTTCTCAGTTCAAGGTGAGGCTGATGGAATGAAAAAAGAAATCTGAACAGAGAGGAAGAGATGGGATAAGTTATGTAAAGGAGCAATCAGCTTTCAGCCCTGGAGAAAACGGGGGATATCATTAGTGAAGCCCGATTTCCTATTGCTTTGCTATGGTGACTTTCTGTGTCTGGAAAAAAGTCCTGTTGGAGGCAGAGTAATTCCAGCTGCAGGTCTCCCACTGCTGCAGGCAGGAGAAACCCTGGGGTCCAGAGACAAACCTGACTGCGAATAGTTCTGTAGAGGTGCTGAGGGAGTTGGGGTAGCAGCGCAGACCACTGCTGCTTCCACTCTGCAGGGCAGACCCACAAGCTGAAAATAAAAAAAAAAGTTGCAGAAGATGCCAGAAATATTATGATCTGTGGAAAAAAATATGAACCCATTGGATTTCCCTTACTGAGGAATTTCTGCAGGATTAGCCCAAGCCGAGGCAATGTATCAAGGGTATTTTCTCTCTCTGGTTAAGGACAGTGTAATTAGGGAATCAGAGACCGTAGTGGCTGCCACACTAGTATCACTAATATTTAGGGACAAATTCCAATTTCAGTCACAACAGTGAAACTGGAAATCTTGTACCTGCAAAAATCTCCTTGGAACCACAAAGGTTAGGTAATTACTGTGCATTTTCCTTCCAACTGCTTCTCTGCCACTTCATGTTTCTCAGACTTGTATTATTGAAAAGAAAAAAACTGAAGGGCATTTTCTCCCCTCTACTGAGTGGTTAAATCTTTGAAAGCTTTCTATTTTCATCTAGCACAGATCCTTCTCATACTTATTGCTGCCTACCCTCCAAGCAACAGCAAATACAGATTGTATGTTAAAAACAGGAAGCGTTCAGCACATATGCACATTATATTTAAAAGATTTATTCTTTCCTGTTGTCCTCTTTAAGTCTTGCCTTTTTTTCTCCCCAGGAAACCAGACTTTACTTTTTTTCCTCTTCTTTACATTTTCTGAAAACCCTTAACTTAGTTCTCTTATCATTGCCATGCATTTAATTTAGTTGAGCAAATTTAGTTTGTATCAGTTCGTTTGCTGTTCCTGCCAAGGTACTGAGCCTGCTATTAGTTCACTGACTGTAGGAAGAGTGTTGAGGATTTAATCTGGAAGTACAGACAGCAGAGGAATTTACAGCACTGGCAGACCTCTGTGTTTGTGCTGGACTATGAGCCATCAATCATTTCCAGAGGCTTTTGCCAAGAAGGTGCATGGCCAGATGTCTTATTTTGGTAAGTTTATAATTCCTTGTAAACAGCAGAATACTCTTTATCCAGCAGATGCAAATCTCCTCCAGAAGCATCACCTCTAATCATGAAGCCCCACAAAAAAGAGTTCATTGGTTTTCAAAATACCCACTGAGTTCAAGTGTCCCACCTCCAGTAAATTGAAACAGTAAGATTTAGTCAGGTAATTTATGGACTGAAGTTTACTCCATGAGTTTTTATTCCAGTCAAAAATCCAAATTTTTGCTTTGTAAAAATGTCTGCATTTTGGAGTAGGTTTACACCATGAATCACAGTAACTTCAACTTATCAAGCATCAGTTGTTTTCATTGTAACAGCAGACAGGAGACACTTCTGGCCAATATATTTTAGTGAGTCTGAAGTCCTGGGACCACTGAAGATTGTAAATATTCCCCACAACCCCATCACCACCCCAGGAAAATAGCACAGCCAGCTGCAGCAATGCCAGTGTCATAAATGAAGGGTATTTTTATTGCTTATTTCAAAATAACATCAAAATAATGACACAAAGTCCAGAAAATAATAAAACTGAAATTTCAAACCCCATTTTTCATAGTGGTTTTCCCAAAAATCTAGATCTGCAATATTTTAATTCCAAAATATTTTCCCAATTAGGTTTTTTTTTTTTTGCAATTGATATAATTTCAGAAAAAAATGCTTCAGCCTACCTTGCAACAATAAGGAAAAAAAAAACCTGATCCTCTTCCCATCAACATACCCTGCAACTAATTACTCATTGAGCTTCCTCAGTGGTCTTATTACAGCATTGTGAATGACAGGAACTGTTTGATTCAGACACATGCTCTAGCAGAAAAAAAAGACATCTTCACTGCTCCATAAATCTTGTAATCTTAATACCAATTTTATTGTTACATGGATTCACAAGCAACTACCATTATCAGCAAGCAGAGCAATTTGTTCAGCAGAGAGCTGAGTCTAGCCTTTAGCCTAACTTGAATCTGCTCTTACACACCTCTGAATTGGAAAGCAACGTAAAGACATCTGCTGCAACTGGGAGCAAGATGATGTAGCAAAGAGTAAATATTTTTCCACACTTTGTGGCTGAAGTGCTGACATCACATAAATGTCAGGAGATAAAAACAGCAGACTAGAGGGGAGAGAATAATACAAAAAGCAGATCTGCTGAAAGCATTGTCTTAGAAGTGTGGTCTGGATTCAGGGGATAAATTAGTGGTAATTTTTCCCACATTTTTTCTCATTATATAAAAAGCAAGTAATAACACAGTATTGGCATCATCTTGTGAATGATCTGATCATTGATGAATTATGCAAGGAAGACTGGAGCTCACTGTCTGAGCTGTTGCATAGATTTACTAAAAAATAGAGAAATAACAGCAAAAATAATAGAATCATAGAATCATAGGATGGTTAGTGCTCAAAAGGACCTTAGAGATCACCTAGTTCCAACACCCCTGCTATGGACAGCGACACCTCCCACTAGATCAGGTTGCTCAAAACCACATCCAGCCTGCCTTTGAACACCTAGAGGGATGGGGCATCCACAACTTCTCTGGGCAACCTGTTCTAGTGTCTCACCACCCTCACAGTGAAAAATTTCTTCCTAGTAATAGAAGAGAAGAAAGGGTTAATCATTGCACATCTCTGAGGTGGAGTTTAGGTGGAGAGAAATGAAAGGTCTTAAAGGTTTCTGATAGATTCTAGTGAAGAACCAAGAACTGGATCTAGAGCTTCTAAATTATCATCTATGTCACACTTACTAGCTCGTTGCCATCTTTTATAATACATAACAAACCTATGTTAGAAAAAAATATTTTGTGGATTTTTGTATACTATATTCTCTAAAGAGCATCTTGAAAGGAAGATGATTCATAGGCAATCAGTCTGCTGATTGTTGAAGTGCATGGTTGGAAATGGAAAACACTTAAAACAAATTGTCATGGTTTGGCCCCGGCCAGCTATAAAACACCAACCAGCCACTCTCTCACTCCCTCCTCAGTGGGATGGGGCAGAGAACTGGAAGGGTAAAAGTGAGAAAACTCATGGGTTGAGATAAAGACAGTGTTAATAAGTAAAGCAAAAGCTGTGCACATAAGCAAAGCAAAACAAGAAATTAATTCACTCCTTCCCATGGGCAGGGAGGTGTTCAGCCACCTCCAGGGCTCCATCACACATAACGGTTACTTGGAAAGACAAAAGCCATCACTCCGAACATCCCTCACTTCCTTCTTCCCCCAGCTTTATATGCTGAGCATGATGTCATATGGTATGGAATATCTCTTTGGTCAGTTGGGGTCAGCTGTCCCAGCTGTGTCCCCTCCCAACTTCTTGTGCATCCCCAGCCTCATCACTGGTTAGGTGGTGTGAGGAGTGGAAAAGGCCTTGACTCTGTGTAAGCACTGCTCAGCAGTAGCTAAAACATCCCTGTGTTATCCACACTGTTTTCAGCACAAATCAAAAACAGACTCATACTAACTAGTATGAAGAAAATTAACTCTATCCCAGACAAAACTAGCACAGAAATACCAGTTGGATGAGCTATAAAAATAGTATAGTTCTTTAATAACAGAAACTGTAAAACATTTGGAGTGTAAAGTTTTGACAAAGCATGTTTTTTGAACAATTGCCATTATCTCAATTAAATTAAACACAAATGACTTACTGAGGTGACCAAGGAAGACTCACTGGGCACTGGTGAAGCTTCTGGATACACAGGTCCAGCACAACTGATTAATTTTCTTGTATGCAAAAATTATCATTAATTTGTCAGTAATGTTCAAACAGAAGCAAAAACTTACAGAGTAATGTCATGTATTCAGGGCTTAGTTCACCTGTTTCCACATGTGCCTCTGCTCTTATGAAGTCATATTTACCATACATTTAATTACATCTCTATCCATGTTTACAGAAGTTTCTTGGTCTGTTACAACTGCCTTTCTTAAAGTGGCTCTACATTTAGTTACAGATGGTGTGGCTGGATCACACTGAAATCTTCTTTTGGTGCTCTTTTAGTTAGGAAATTGGACTGTGCCACAACTGTGGAAGAACAATTGTACTGCCATAAAACCCTTTCCCCGTTCTTACATTTTCAGCATCTCTTGTATATGTTTCTTTTTCAGTTCCTCAAGCATATCACCCCAAATGCAATCTAAGCCATGATGGGATTTGTTCTTACATTCAATTAGCCTAATTTGACAAGTGGTTTTGCCAGGATTCTTGCGATAGGCAGTAGACAGCCCTTGTGTAGTGTAAAAGTCACAAGAAGGGAGGATTGTGAAAACAACAAAGAGCTTTTAACTGCAAGCTGAAAATAGAAACCACAGCACTTGACAATTTTTTTTAGCAGAAGGGCTTTTTAAAAAAGAGCAGTTTGTAAAGGGAGAAACAGAGGAGGTCAAGCGACAAAGAACAGGGAAAGCAACTGAAAAGTGAAGGTACTGCACTGAAAAGTCAACAGTGAAGGCATTTGCTGACTCTACAATTCCTTCACCAGGGGTCTAAAGAGAAATTACACTTTTTTGCTTTTTGCTTTGTTTTTTTTAGGGGGAAAAAGGAGCATACGCATTTCAGAGTATTCCAGTATGTTGGCAGGCATAGTCCACTGCTTAAAATTATCTTTTATATCCCTCACTTATTTTCCATATCATGATTCAGCAGGGTGCTTAAATACACAGTGAATCCTTTTGCAATCAACAGAATGACATGCTTAAGTTTTGGCAGCTATTAAAATACCTCAGTGAAATGAGGCCTTAAATGAGTTTTTGTGTGTGACCAAGACAGGCCTTACATAGATATGCAAAGACGATATCTAATGGTCACATCAGTTTCTGACATACTAATACATCTCCATGGATTTCAGAGAAGTCATGTTGATTTATGCTGCTCAAGACTTGTCTCAATGAATATATCATATATATAAACTTCATTTTTTTTCTGTTAAATAAATATCACTTTTCAGATGAATGAAACTCAACATCAGACAGTATAAAAGCAAGACTCTTTGAAGAATAAGCTATGACATGGTCCAGAACAGGTTTTGAGCAAGCAAAGTTAATTTTTAAATTACTGATAAGAAAATTTGTAGTTTTCCTTTATTTTTGAAGGGGTGTATGCCATTCTTGTCACATGTTGTTACAGCTGGAACATCTCATAGTTGAGAAATGCAATATTCCATCAAAGTTCAAGAGAAGTCAAGCAGGTGTTAAGAAATAAAGAAGACAAGCAAAGCAACTGTCTACAATACTGAATTTGTGCTCTGTTCCATTTTAAACCATTCTCCGTTGGTCCTGTTACAAAAATGTGTGTCTAATAATAACTTAGAAACACAGAATACTGGAATAACTTGGGTTGGTAAGAACCTTGGGATGTCTTCAGCTCAGCCTCCAGCTGCTACAGTCCACATACTCAAGGTCTTGAAAACCTCCAGGGATGGAGATGGCACAGCCTTGCTGATTGAACAAGTGCTCCAGCCATACCATCTCAGTGGCCCTTATCCTGGTTTCAGCTGGGACGGAACTAACTTTCTTCATAGCAGCCAGTAAGAGGCTATGTTTTGGCTTTGTGCTGAGAAGGTGGCTGGTAACATACTGATGTTTATAGCTGGATATAAATACCTAAAGGATGGTCAAGGATGTTTCCAACTTCCTATGCTTTGCCAGGAGAAGTTAGGAGGGATCTTAGCCCACAATCACTGCCTTAGCATTTGACCTTAGGTTTAGGATTGAGACCCAAATTGGCCAATGGTATATTCCATATCGTGCATGTCATGGCCAGTATACAGAAGAGGCTCTGTCCAGAAGTTTGCTCTCTCTTGCTCGATCGGGCCTCAATCTCCTGGACGTTTAGGCTCTTATCTCTTTTCCAGGATTGTGGTTTCAGGATTTTCTCTGCTCTTGGATCATCAGCTGGAAACTGGCTGGGCCTTGGCCATCAGGTGGTGAGCAGTTGCATTGTGTTGTTATTACTATTATTGTAATTATTATTGTCATTATTAATTTCAATTTTATTGTAGTTTAGTTATTAAATTGTTCTTATTTCAACCCATGAGTCTCTTTTCCCTTTACCCCTTTAATTTTCTCCCCCATCCCTGGAAGGGGAGAGGGTGAGTGAGTGGCTGTGTGATGTTCACTGCTGGGCAGCTGCGTTTAAACCACAACAACCTCCACTGACACGACAACTGTTTGCTGATGTTTGTCTAGAATTGGAGGACCCAAAACTGGATACAATATCCTTATTTTTTCCCAGATGCCTCGGTTTCTTTACTTATAAAAGCTGAATGTTGCTTTTTTTTTTCCTTCACTGCACTGTCAGGGTGCTGTAAGGGTCAATGGCTCCCTGAAGGCTGTGAGACAGTAGCAGTGGGGGATCCCCATGGGGGTGGGCAGGGCAGGGCCTCACTAGCCAGAGTCTGTCTCACCACACCCGGCCAGGAAGCAGGGCAAGCTGGTGGACAGTCAGGTACAGCCCCAGGTAAGAGCATCGGGTATCTCTGTCAGGATGGGGACAGACAAGGCCAAGCCAAGACGTCTGCCTGTGGTTCAGAGCTGGGGCCTGTCTCAGCAGCCCCTGTGGCTAGGTACATGCAGGGCTGCAACTCAGTGGAGATATATCTCAAAACAGGGACTGAGGACCAGTGCCGCAGTGTAAAGCAGCTCCCCTATGCCAGAATTCAGCCCCAGACACAACCTCCCCACCATGCTCCCCAGTAGATTCTCCCCAAGATCACCCAAGGGAAGGGGCCACCCTTGGTTGCACTGACATTGAGCTGGCCTCCAGCACTCAGACCTCCTGGCACTCTCAACCATCTATCCTCTCTTTAAGGACTCTTAGGTTAGGTTTCATCAAGAGGCCAGCAAATTATTGCTTAGAAGAATGGCTCTGAAGTCAAATGTACATAAAATAAGATATCAGCTTCCTTCTGTCCTCCATCATGACTAGTGAAACAGACTTCTGCTCACTCTGTTCTCCAACCCGGTGGAGAGTTTTTGCACCTGGAAAACATAATTTCAGCCTTAGGAAACACGGAGCAGCCTCCTTTCTTCTAGAAGCTGTACTGCTTACCACTTGTGAAGTTGGGAGCACACATCATTGCTGTCTTGGTTAGTTTTCCAGTAGACTGTTCCAGAATTGTTCATTCTGGAAGTGGAAGATCTGCCTGTAACAACAATCAGCTATGTATCCATAGTATTCTCCTCATAAGGGTGTCAAATAATAGTTGATGATGGTGCTCCACAGTGTACCTCTTGACATTTTTATCTCCAGATAGGGAGATTGTGACTACAGTTCATGTGATACAATTGTAGAAAAGCAAGTGTGGAAGCAATAACAGAATTACCCCTAAGTAATTCATCCTGGGAAATACACACCAGGAAGTCTGGCTTCCGTCACTCATGAGATGGTTGAAGCTGTACCATAAGAGAAAGATCACTTCGTTCATGGATAAACACAGTGCATTGCATAGAAGTTGTCAGGGCTTATCTCAAGGGAAATCCTGTTTTACTAATCCAGTCACAGATTTATGGAAATTCAGTAAGCATGTGTTAATGAAGATGCAGGATACACTATATATTTGGATTTTTAAAAAGCCTTTTGGTAAGATTCTGTAACATTGTTAGAGAAACCAAGTTGCAAAGAGATCAGTAATCCAAGTTTTTGGACTGAAGCTGGTGAGATTGTAAGAAGTCACACTTTTCAGGAGTCAGCAATGGGGGTCCCTTGGATCCTTAAGGCAGTAATTTTTAAAAACAAGCAGAAGATTTTGAGGGAAAATAGGACAAAATGAGAAAGTGAGTATCCCGTCTAAACTTGGGAAAGTATATTAATACTCGGGTAATTTAGAAGACACTTCCTGCTTCCTTTCCAGGTATTAGGAATTACCACGACCCCTGCAGCTGTGAAGAGCTGATGAGTTAACTGACCACTGCTCCCTCTTGCATACCTTCTCACAGTTGTCTGTTCAGGCTTGAAGACTGCATTTTGGACATACTCTGTTTCTCTTCAGGAAATTGTGGTTCAAGGGCTCTCCTATGTCTCTTATCTCTGGTCATAAATGGGCCCTACATTGGACTCCTTCAATTAGGCTGCTGGTGTCAACACTGTAGTAATCCAAGGTCCTCGCCACTGCATCAGCTAATATCCTCCTCACTGTCTCTGCTTCCCAGAGAAAAATAAATCTTACAAAGAATCACATTGATGTCTTGCCCACAAACAAGCCCTTTGAGAAGAAAAATGATTGTTTCTTGCTGTCATGAAGAGTCCCTTATTCCAGCAGCACAGGCTGCCATTCAGGGTTGCTCACCTCCTGCCCAGAAATGACATGATTCTTTTGCCATTTCCCTAGTGGACTGCAATAACAGCTTATTATTATTTAACAAAAATATCTCAAAAATTGTCATGCAAACAGCGTCTAGCTCAGTAAGTTCCTTTTGCCCCACAAAGATTTCTTCCTACCTGGATCATTGCTCTATTTGGATTTTTCATAAGCATTTCTCTTCTTCATCCACTAATTAGCTCTTCATTTTCTAAAGATTTAAACTCCACACCTTCTGCCTCACATCTTCAGGTAAATTCTGAGGGAGAATAAAATATGCATAACACGGCTGGCTTGTATATCTATCACCAAAAAAAAAAAAAATAAATAGTCCTATTTAAGTCAGCAGAATTAAAAAAATCAAATGAAACGGCATTACCACAATCAATAATGCATTTAGATGAGAATTAATTTTAAGTACAATATGAAATACGGGTATCATAGCAGCTGAGCTATCTCTAGATGTCTTTCAGGTTGATAAGTAATAAAATGCTGTTCAGAGACACAAATCCACACCCTTCATCCACCCTGACAATGCAAGCACAGATTTCTTTTTTGTTCAGTGACTCATTATACCTATTTTGTTGTAGATAATTTTAGTCCTATAAGTTCTCTGATAGCTATTTACACTGTGCTTCTGCTCATCAAAGTGACTATAGAGTTCCATAACCATTGCATGTCAGTAATTTTCATATAAAATAAACTCAGTTTAAAATTTGAGGGTTTTTTTCTTTCGCTGCTTTCAGATCTGCAAAGTCAAACCAGTGCCCATACTGTGATAACAAGAGCTCAGGTTTTCCACAGTAAGTGCCACATGGATGTACCCACCAAGGGGCTGGAGGCTGTGTTTCAGGACCATGCTTGCTCTAGTGTGTACTTACCTGCCCAGAGTTTCTGACTCTCAACAGGCAGCCCTGGTATCTGGACCCACTGAATACACGTGGCTCAGATGCTTTTCTTCTTCTTCTGTATCAATACTGGAAATAAAGGTAGTGTCACATTTTTATCCCTGGTGTCTTCAGATTATGTCTCACTGTCTCCATGTGATGTTAATTTCCATCCCAACAAGGACATCTTCTGCAGAGCTGTTTTGTCCTGGTGTAACTTCACAGACAAGCACATGGGAATAGGGTTATGGAGGTGTTATTGAATTGTTACTGCTGGCAATAAAGTGCCAGCAGAGAAAAGTACACTTTGAAAATCTTCCTGATATCTACCAAGCAAAACACTCCATACATCAGATGTTCTTTCAGATCTTGCTGGAAGATTAATCATTCTGTATTCCAAAATATTCGGCTGAGGGTCTTTTAGTTAGTTATTTTCCCCAAATCACATTCAAATAGTGTCTGAGTAATAAAATTGGCAGAAACGATTACTTTCAGTATCCTACATTTGCCATTGAAAAGGACACGAACACTTCCTCACAAAGACACTCTTTCCCCTAAGGGTACTTTTTGCTTCCTAAGCTAGATCTAATAGGTGACTCCTATGCCTGAAAGCCAACAGATGACATTTAGAGGTCTGATTCCCTCTAGGCAGAATCCAGAACTCTTTGCTGAGTGTCTGGACACTGGGTATGAGCCATAGAGAATAACATAACACTAAATGAGACTGGGGACAGCTACTGTGCTGAGCAGAAAGCTGACAAGAGTATTTATGCTCAGAGTGCAGTCACCTAGGTGTTGTCAATAAAATATCATTGTTGTGATAACTCTGGACACAGCTTTAAAACAGTTTTAAAACACCTCCAACTCCTTACACAATCTAATTTATTTTCAGGAATACTGAGAAGCCAAAGATAACCCAAATACAAGAGCAGACAAGGCTGACAAGGTATATCCACTGACTCTCCCAGAGCACACTGGCAATTAGCACAGACACACTCCAAACAACTTGCCAAATTCAAGTCTTGACATACCCAAGAATAAGGGACGAAGGTGCATGTGTGTGTTTGCAGAGAGTGTTCATGCTGATCTCAAGTCCCCGCTCCTCCACCTGTTGTCTGATGGAAGGCAGAAAGGCAATTGGATAAGAAATAATCAAAAAGCAGGCTTCAGGATTTTCCGTTGCAACAAGCACACAGTTCCTGTGGTCACTTTCCCACAAGTTTAATTTTTCCTTTCTATTGCATTGGAAACATACGGGTCCAAGGGAAGGCTCTGAACTTAAGCAGAGGGAGCCAGGTCTTTGATGGCACAGTCATGTGGGTGCTCATCCCTTAATCTCTGCACTTTCCCTCAGGAAGTTTTTTTGGTTTTAATTCCCTTGTACATCAAAGATTCATCACTAAATTATGTTTATAATAATTCCTCCTTCAAAAGTGCCAGCAGGCTTGTTCAAGATGAAAGACACTTTATAAACACATTGGTTATCATTGTAATAACAGGATTTATCATTTACAAACTGTAAAAATAACATAGTCATAGTAGCTTTTCCTAATTTTGTTTGTGCTCCCACTAATTGGTATCTCTTGGGATTTTTCACCACCAAACAGGTGACCATATGGATAGTTGACACTTTTTTATAAACCCTGTTATTTATGCACATACAAGGTTACCTAGGGAAAATAAACTTCCCCAGATTTTATTAAGGAGACAGACATAAAAGTATTGTAATTTCAGAGCAGTAGGAATTACATTTTTCTTGTACCTTTTCAACAGAAACTGGAGAAAAGCTTAGGCTCCAGTTGTGGGTTTTTTTAATAACTTCCTAAAGAAAGTGAGGACTTAAATCAGTGGTAAGGTAAAAAGCTATTCACTGTGCAACTGCATCACTTTTTCTTCTCCAAAGAAAGAGGACAGAATGGTAAAAGGAAAAAAAAATGTGTCTCGCAACAAGACTAACTCTAACAAAGAACAGTGTGTTTTACTATTGTAGAATGCACTAGAGATATCAGCTGGAAAAACAGAAAATTGAACTTGTATTTTAAGTCCCACCAAGAAGGACAAAGGGTCCAGATTTTGATCTATTACATTAGTAAATGTTCAGAAAAAGTTTAGTAGCTCAAAGTCAACAGTTACCTACATTCATACCATTGTAACAGTGATCAGACCCTGTCCTGGAAAGTGTAGTAAAACTAATAATATTAGAATAATCCTTTAGGCTAATGATAATTTACATTACTTAATTTGCCATTTACCTAAAGCCATTTAATCCACCAGAAAAATTACTTCGCTGTTAAAAGACCTTTTATATCCCATTGACTTCAATGGACATTGGATAAACCTTTATGAGTTCACAGCAATTTTCAAAAGCAAATGAAGATGAATAGTAGCTAGACTTAATATTAGTCAATTGAGACAGTATGAGTAAGGAATACTGTGAAACAATTTATACCAAATCGTTTTTACATACTTCCTATAAATCAGAAAAAGAGTGTTTTTCTGATGTGAAGTTAATAATTGTACTACTAACACTAGCCATTAGTTTCAGGGGCAGATGACAGTCTTGGTTACTTTTGACTTGTTAGAATAAGAGCAGTTTATTATTTTGTTGTATGTACACGCCAAGAAAGAGATGCTTACAAAAGGGTGAAATTTATAGCCATCATTGATCCTAAGAATCATATTTCCATTTTAGTAGCCAGCAGTGCATGTTATTAAGGCAGTTTATGTAAACAGTGGTTAAAGGAGATGAAGACAATTCCAAAGATGGATCCAACAGGTACAATCTACTATGAGGGTGACCGAGCACTCAAACAGGTTGCTCATTGAGGCTGTGCAGTCTCCACCCTTGGAGATATTCAAAAGCCACCGGGACACAGTCCTGGACAAACAGCTCTAGACAGTCCTGTTTGACCTCCAGAGCTTCCTTCCAACCTCCACCATTCTGATATTCGAACAAAGAGAAGTAATTCTAAATTCTTCTGTTTTAATTGTGTTAAAGGCCACAAAGAAGATGAAGCAAAATGTCCCTCCTTCTAGACCGTTCTGTAACAGAACTAATCGTCTTAGTGTGACTGCAGAAGGCTTAGGTAGCAGGGAGCTTCACCCGTGAAGATACTCTGTTCCTGGATTTGCTTCTATAGTATTGTGTACAAGAAAGTGGGAAAGAGACTGGTGAACAAGTGAGATAAGAGAATTGAACAAAGAAGAAAAAGTATCTTTGCCACCTTTCCCTTGTAGTGATAAAACATCAAACCTGAGTACCGACTAACTCAAGCTGGAATGCAACTTTTTCCTTTAAAGGCAAAGTATATTTCTCACAAAAGGTGATGAATTGTCCAGCTTCTGTACAGAATAAGAAAAGCACAGGGAATAAAAAGAGAAAACTTCTTTGTCATGGATTGACAAGCATGTTATTAAGGCTATTTATTCTGCAAATATGCCTCCAGAACTAGTATGCTGTCATCCTGTCACCTGAAAGAACTGCAGAGGCCAACAATTAGGGTCACTAAGTGGATATTTGACCACTAGAAGCAGCTCTGAGACCACTGCACTCACTTTTGACCACAGGCTGCAGGATAAAAGGTCCTGTATCCCCTAATTCATCAGGCTTATCAAGTTAGAAATATGGCCACAGCTGTGGTCCTATTTACTGAACGTGCCTGAGTGTTAAAGCACCAATAAATCAACTTTTAGGTAAAATCTGCAATGGAAACATTTCAGATGTCTCTTTAGTATTCCACAGCTTGAAGAGGTTTATTGCCCCCTTACTTCCCACTTCACAGAGGGTTAAAAGTTTTAAAAGCATATCTATATGACCTCCTTTTCATATCAACTACACCACATGTTATTCTCCCTAAATAATTTATGTTTTGAATTAGATTCATTAAATGTTTCTCAATAACTAAGTAGAAAGATTTACATCCTATTAGTAAAATATATATTTTATCACTTTTAAGAAATCTATATTCATGAATTTTTTTAAAAGTGCCCTTGGACACTTCAGGAAGTGATGTTAGTAGGGAGACCAACTGTTCTTACCACTGAAAACGGGCCATGGCTTCACAGAGGTCACTGATCATTAAACAGCTGGTGTAAGAGGAATTAGAGACCGATCAGGGTGGAGAAAGAGGAAAAGGTGTTGCCAAGTGAGACAGAAGTGGAAGGAGTAAATCCAACACCAGGCTCAGCTGATACCTACCACTGAAACATCTCACGCAAAGCAGGTTTCTCCTCCTGGCCTCAAAATCGCTGTGCATGCCCAGAATTGCCCTTGTTAATCAGGTGGGCCCCTACCTCTTGCTTTCTACCGGGACGTGGCAGGGTAAAATTAGGAAGCAAAGTAGGTCTGCGGTGCCTTGATGAGCCCATCTGCTCTGTTCATCAGCATACCAACAGCCATCTGCAGATTATGTGTATATTTTCAGTGCTACTGGACGGTTTTACCAACCTTTCTATATGACATACTGTTTAATGCACTCCTCCCAGGCAGCAGACTCAGCTGGCTGAGAAAGAGAATTCCTGTCCCTGTGGGGGTCTGGGATGGTGTTTGAACAGATAGGTGTAGTTTCTCTGAAACCACCGTGGCTGAGAAAGGCCTTGGACCAGGGTCTCACTTTGTGGGTAAGAGCTTCTAAACACTTGTCTTGAAGATAAAATAGTGACACTACCACTGCTTCTTCTTAGTCTTTAAAAAGAGAGTAAATCATCATCACATAGGCTCTTTGAGAGAACAATTGTAGTGCCTTATCCTAAAGAGAGAATTCAGGCTCTAGCTTCCAAATAGCTAGGTAAATCTGGCTGGAAGACCTTTGTTAAAACTTCTTGTCTCTAGAAGACAGTCAGGGTTGAAAATGTTTCCACATGCTTAGCAGATCCAACAGACTACAAGGAGAGAGGTCAGTCTGAGCTCTGAAATGGTTGAGTTTGTCTAATAGTTCACAATAATCAGACGAGTAGCTTACTTATGGTTATGTGCTCTCATTGCGTTTTGCATTTATGAGAGACCTTGCACCTCACTAAACCAGGAGAAAACTGTTCATTCTTCTTAAGGTGGTTTTCTTGTAGCATAAAGGAGTGAACAAAGAGAGAGAAGGGGGAACAAAACTATACCTCTGGCTGAGTTTAGCATTTTTCATGAAACCTGACCCTCAGAATGCACATTCTTAACTTGTTTTCTCTGCCTAAATCTTCCTGTACACCAGATAGAGAGTCAAACCTCTGAGACCTGGATGCAATCCTAGGGATGCATCAGGGAACTCCGCTTGTAGGTACTTAAGTCTTATATTGAATTAATTCAACAAGGATCAATAGTTCGAAAAATCTCAGGGCCCAATAACCAAAGGTCAAACTGCAGTCAACACACCTGAGCTTTGTTGCACCTTCCTAACGACCCTCTGGCTGAGTTTAATTTTCTTCTTCATTGCTCAAAGATGGTCAACAGTATGGACAAAGTTATATATCTTGGCATGTCCAAAACCCTTTGAGAATCCCACAAGAAACAGATATTTTGCTGTGTAAGTGAAAACTGTTTGCACCATAATTCAAAAACAAGCCCCTGTGTAAACCTACAATAAGCAAATGGGTGCTTGACCTCATGAAAACAGAGATTGCAATGGATAATTTAACACTTTAGAAAATCAGTTATTTACCATTTTCATTCTTCTTATTAATAATATTTGCACCATTATAAACTCAGGATATTATTTACTTTTGCATCATTAGGATTAAGGCAGACTGGAGTTCCATTTCTTTAATGCATATTAAATGGTGATTGTTGCTCTCATTAAGGTAATTCATAATGGACAAGCCATAAGAGGTGAGTGTCTGTGCCCCCACAAGTACACTGACTAATGGAAAAGATTGGAGAGCTGAACGAGATAAAGAAGTAGTAAGTAAAAGTGGAAGAGAGGATTTTGAAAACAACATATTATTTCAGCATTAGTCATCAATATGCATCACTTAGAGTTAATCAATAATGGTAATTACAACTCCTTACTGATATAACCATTATGAGATGGCAATATTATATAAATATTAATGTTATTGAAAAGGATTACCATTATTATTCACAGCTATATTAATTTTTATAGTGACATAATGGTCAAAATCCTTTTCATCCATGTGTGACATATTAATATTTTAGTTTTTTGTAGAGAGACATCTGCTCCATCCGTCTTAGCACAGTTCAGCTGCTGATGAATTTTCTGATTACTTAACCCCAAAGAAATATTCTCTCCTCTACTCACAATTTACATTTCTGAATAGCAGGAGGAGTGCTGGGAGGTGCTAAGCGTTTATAATTTGACTGTAGTGAAAGTTACAGATATCAACCAATGTCTGCTTCTCTAGCTACTCACTGATGCTGTCCACTGTAATTGGAGTCCACTTTCAGATCATGAATTTGATTGTCAATTGCTGGAGTTAATGGTAGCCCTGCCACTCATCCATGTGGGTAAGGCAGAGCTACATGCAAAGAATAACAAAAATTTATTTCTCATGATTGCATTGAGTATCCTTTGAGGGAACTAAGTAACAGTAAAGCTGTATTTACAGAAGATTTTGTACACACATCATCAACATAGTTTACTAAAAGCATAGGGCTATGATTCAGTGATTCAGATAAACTCCTGCGGCAAGATCTGGTTAGCCTTTGCTCCAAGTTCAAGGCTCCAGGTAATCAACAAAGTAGTTGTTTATCAAGAAAACAGAAGAAAACACTTCTGGAAATAATTATTTAGTTTATTTATCCAGTAAAACTAGCCATATAAACATCAAGACTGGTTTTTATATTTTATACTGAAGTGATCAAAGGTCAATAAATGTTGGCATACAAATAAGATGAAAATCTAAAAAGAGACAAATAAATAAAGCCATTATTCGTATGTTGATAAGTGGTCATGTATTTCTCTGCCTAGAGATTAGATAGTGTTTTTGGAGAGGGTTGCGTGCACTTCAAATATTCACCTCTGGGGTCTATAGTATTTCTGATAAGTATTTTCTAGGCAGAAATTCAGAATTGCATTGATGTTTCAGCAAGGGTAAGACTTATTGCAAAGATGTTGTCCAGCTGATCTATGCTCAACAATCCTGAAATTTCCAAAATGGGCTGACCATCCAAGGAGCTCCTTGGGAGTCCTCCTGCATCTGAAGGGACACTGAACACATTGCAGTTACACAGGACTGTGCAAAATCTTCTAGCTCTACCCAAACTAAACTTTCAGAAAGAAAAAAAGATGTGACTGAGATGTCGACATATGGTAGCCATAAACCACTGGGCTCTGCAAAGCAGAGATGTGAAGCAGAAAAAAGGTAAATTAAACATCTTGCAAGATGTTGCAAGTTAAAAATAATTCCATTAAAAGTTGAGCTTTAAAGAAATTCACCAGTGGGGTAACAATGACAGTGTACCACTGGCAAGATCTCTGCAAGTTCACAGCTCTCTATTTATTGTATTTTTTGAAGGATTTTGATCTTGAGATATCTTCATCACTTATAAATGAACCAGTCATTAGTAGTCTTTTATGTATCTCCGGAGAGCTATCACAGCTCTCATTAACTGCTATATCTAAATAACTGAAATCTCCTGTTCCAATGGCATGCATTTTCAAGTCTGAATCTTTAACCGTTACCATGTCTTGTCTTACAGAAGCAGAATAAAGCCTGAATGAATTAGGGTAAACCACAAACCTTTCAGCACTGCCTCAGTTAGTGTTTAGGATGTATACAAGATATATTGAACTTAGTATTTCAGTCTCCAAGACTTTCTCAATAAAATGAGGAGAAAGTGAAGCACTGTCACAAAATACTTCACATGAACTGCTAGAACTGTTTTTTTTCCAACAATTGTTGGTGATCTAATTTATATCATTCATTTTTAGCTATGAAGGTGATCATTTAGGTCAGAAAAGAAATCTGTAATAAGGTTTTTATGCAAAAGTAGTTTGGACAATTATTGAATCCTAACAAAAAAAGCAGCTGTATTGCTTGTCCTTTTTTTGCCACATCTTTCCCAAAGAAGAAAAAAAATCCACAAATGAGTTGTCACCTAATTCACAGCTTCCGCTCTGCCCTTTGTATGGTTCTTTGTCTGTGTGAAAACACTGTATATTTTTAATTAATGAAATAATTTTGCTTCCCTCAGTCTCCCTACTATCCTTTATTGTAGCTAGAAATGTAAAATATATCCATACTGAATTAGAGAAAAGATCCATCTTGCCAAGTCCTGTCTGTGACAGTGGCCAGTAGCTGCTGTTTCTAGAAAGGCATAAAATCAGACTAAGGATACAATGGTATTTTCCCTCATCCATTCACCCTACCACCTTCCAGCAAAAAATGTAATGGGATGCTTTGTACTCATCTTTTCACCAAATTTCTTCCCTTCCTGCTAACTTGAAGGATTTTATGAAGCAGTGTAACTACACAATCACTGTCCTCTTTTATGGGCACAGACAACATTTCCCCCCACCTCCCTCTTTTATTACATTTATAGTCTTAGCCTGCCAAGATACTTTTATGGCAGTGGGAATGATTGCCTAACTCTTGATAAGTCTGGAGTATCCCTTGGTGCTCCATATAACTTGTCACAATATTCTTAACAACAGCTCGTCGTGTATTCCTGACTGACTGATGCTTGCTACCAACTCCCCTGATGTGTTTTCTGACACTGTTAAAAAATATTCTTCCTTCCAGCATCTCCCACACAATGCTGTGCACCAGTTCTTTCCAAGTTCTCTTGGTTTCTTCACTTGTCGTAACCCCTGGGCTTGTGCCTTTGGAGACAATGAAAATTTATACATTTGCTTTGCACAGTAACTACACAAACAATTTGAAGCAAAATATTTCCTTTGCTGCATCACATTTCTGTTGAGAGTGCTGTGTATGTTCTTGCAAGGTGTATATCCCCAACACTTTTTTTTTTTTTTTAATGCAATAGGAAACCAGGCATGTTTACCCCAAAGTCTCTTGTGGAGGGCAGCTTCCTTTGTAAGAAGCTCTTGGCTTTCCATTCTGCTCAGCCTTGCTGCCTGGTTCATCTGCATTTCCAGCTCACAGAAGATTACACATGTATTTTCTGTACTGAAATGTGTGACCTAAAGGGAATAAAAGACCAAGCAATAGTATAGATTTGCTTCTTCTTCAGAGACCTAAACAGGCAAGAATTATTGAAGATACTGTTAGGGCCCCTTGCTGAATCATCACACCATTTTGCAGTGGTAATTGAGACAGTGTATAAATACTGCATAGATACCTCTTCAGGCCCTCTTCATAGAGCTGTTATATTCCATTAAAGTGCTTTTTTTTTTTTTTTGTACAGGTTAATCTCTCAGAATAAAAGTGGAAAATACAGCAACAAAACAAGATGATATTTTCACTACTCAATAAACCTCTCTTCCCTTCTCTGTAAATAAATGATTCCCAGAGGCATCCCCTCCAGGGCTTCTGAATACTCAAAAGGGCAAGGAAAGGAATTAAAAAATAGCACAGCCTGCTCCAACACATTCACAGTATTTATCAAAAACAAACAAACAAACAAAACATCTCGTCAAATGCTGTCCTGCTTTATACTTCACGAAGCCTCACTGATTTACATGGTATGCAAGTTAAATCAGATTTGGACCCAGCCTGACCGCAGGAATACACATCTTCTGCTCTCCTTGATTGAGATAAAGGTGAAAACAGCCTCCTAGTCGACATGAAGCAGAAAAGCTCATTTTTTTTGAAAATGAGAATGGCAAATCAAGCTTGATAATCAAGACAAATCCAAAGTGTGAAAGAAGGAGTAGAGTAAGCTGCAATATTGTCTCTTGTAATTTCCTGTACATCTCTTGCTTTATTTTTTTCTTGTCCTGAGATTTTTGGTTTTTAGTACCATGACTATATCTATAGCAACTGAACATAGTATATTTTGTATATTATGATAGTGTAACTGCCAGTGATAAAAATACATTATTTTTGCAGCTGCACACGTAGGAAAGTATCCAATGCTCAGTGTTGGATTGATTTCACATTATAAGTTAAAAAAATAAAAATGTGTCTCCTAACGGAAGTGAAGTCCTGCAGTGTAATGGCTAGATTCCCGTCCCAGGGTTTTTAGATAGACTGCACTTTTTTATAGTGTGTCTAATTATATACTGCCATTCTGTTTTGACACCTCTATCCTTCTCTTCCTGCCCCAAACTGTTGTATAATAGTATTGCTTATTTTGCCAGATAATTGTTTCTTGCCCAAGCAGTGGTCACATTTTCTTCATGAGCCTTGTATTTCCTCTCAAAAAGGGTGTTTAAAGGAGTTGTTAAAATTCTTTGGGATCTTTGGGGGATGAAAGGCACTATATAAATCTCAGTTATTATTATTGGAAGAGGACTGAGGGAGTTTTCTAGTGGCAACTCCAATCTGTCGTTTGGCTCTTTATCGATAAATCATAGAAATCTGCATTATTGCTCTGCTTTACTGTATATGAAACAAGTGTTGGATGACACCTGGTATTTCACCAGCTGCTTTCCTGAAATTTCTCAAAGAAAGTAGCACAATATATGACCCACCTGCTGGGAGAACATCTGAAATGCCACAGACAGTAAAAAGCCTTTGAGTAAAGTTCTTCCAAAGAGTCTTTTGTTGATACAATCTACAGCCCTTACTCAGTTTCCAGACAGTATCTCTAGTTTCCCATGGAAAGGAACACTGTTCATTTTTTTTTTTAATGTGAATGAGAATTTGATGATAATGTTTTCTTGAAATGTTCTTTTTCCTTTTGTTTTAGGCTTCTGGGTTTGTTGGTTTTGTTTTTTTTTTTTTTTATTTAGGTCTGCGCAAAGGATCAATCAGTCCATTATTACCCCGTTGCTACCAAGTATAAATTCAGCTCCTGCAAGAGTCCTAACAACGGTCTAATCTTGTATCCTTCACTTATGCAAGTAAATTGTCAGCTGTTAGTGGAACTAATTATGAGAGCATTGCTTTCTGCTTTCGTCAGGATTTCAAGGCCTGATTGAAGTATGGTCAATAGATACTACTGTCTTCCAATAACATCTTTATTCCAGATGGTGTTTTAAAAAGTAGTGTCCTTTGTGTTTGTCCTTTCAAAGTCATACTTTGAAAAGTATGAAAGAACTTTATAAGCATTAACTCCTGCAGTGACCTGGAAGTGGGCTACAGCCATCGTACAGACATCAAGTGGTAGCAAGGCGAGGTGGTTCATCCGACATGTCATCATCAGCGACGGAGTCACATTTTCCATAACCCACACAATCCTCATCATTAAATTACACTTCATTCCCTAAAAGCACTCAGTGCCTTTGATTCATGCTGAATTCCTCTAGACCCACAAAGTAGCCACTAATTCTACTCTACGTACACAGCAGAACAGTACCTTAAGGTTTTTAGTAACTCTGATGACACCTTTCTAGTTAGTGTGGAGTAGCAGTATCCTATTTAAGATTGCTTTGTTTAATTATTTAAGAGCTATTATGGTAACTGGATATACTCAACTGTAATTTATTAACTCACACACTTGAATTATCCAAGTCTCTACATCCACTTCACAGAATCACAGAGGAACTAGAATAAGGTAATGGTATCAAAACGCTACAGAATATTCCCACTGCTGAGAAATACAGAAGCTCTGTTATCTCTCATAGCAAAGGGATTCATAAGCTTTTTCAAACTATGCACTAAGACCATAAGAATAATTTTATACCAGCAGCAGTTGTTCATATAGAAAGTATTAAGAAAAATGTGTGCATTTTATATATAAATATATGTATGCATAAGTAAAAATTTACACATATATGTGCATTCATAGATATGTCTTCAATGTAATACCAAAGTTTGCTTCCTTTTTTTGTGTAAAAAATGATACTGCATCCATCTGTTCATCCCTCTTTCCCTGCTCCTCTGAATATTCTTCTTCACACCCCGATCCTTGTCTCTTTTTCTACTTTTGTGTTTTCTTCTTGTGTACTAATCTTGTCTAAGCTAGGTTGCCATGTTAAATGGTTCCTTTCTCACTGGAAATATTGCCCATTCCCCTGAATCCCTCTTCACCATCATCCCCTACATCCCCCTGTCTGCTTCCCATCTGCTTGCCTGGGACATATTTTTTTCTCTGGAAAATGACAGCTCTAGGAGCAGCACCTTGAGAGTAGTTCTTCCTTGCTCCGATACAGTGTCTGTGCTTGCCATCAGCAGCTCGATTCTCTTCTTGCCATTCAGACACTTTTACACATCTCAGAGCTGTCATTTGCAAAAAAAGAATAAAGACACATGGAGCAGCAGATGAAGAAAAAAAAAATCTAGACTAAATCATGTGAGCAACCAGCTCCCTAAAAGCCATAGCAAGCAGTCACAGACCATTTCAGTGTCATAAATTGATTTAGAACTGCTTAGAAAGGAAAACTTTTAGCACTCAAGATTCTTACTTGCAGCAGTCTCTTGAACAGAATATTGCTTTAGTTACAGCATGTATCTTTCTTAACCCAAGATGCTGACCAGAATTCTGCTTTGCTCCAGACAATATGTCATAAACAACATGTAGTGCAGAGCCATTATAGGTCCCAGACTCTGGGCTGCAGCATACCTGCTGTTTGAATATACTGGCACAGGACAGAAAACTGATAAACAAAGCTTTTGAGGCAGGAGGAGAAGAGGACTGCAACCAAATACTGCCTTGGAGGCTCAGACGTTCTAAAGCACAAAGGGGGAAAATTCATAATTTACCTGGACTGACCACTCTTGCAAAAAAAAAGAAAAAAGTAATTTGCTCTAAACTAAGAGCTTGTCAAAACCTAAAGTTGGGCAGGAATGCCTGATAAAGATTATTAGAAGACACAGAATGCTTTCCTGCACAAACAGAATTGTGCAATCACTCACAACATCCCTTTTACACTTAACCTTTGTGTGCTACCGAAGTACGGTGTCAAGATTGTCCTTCCAGCACATATCTGTAATTGAAAGCTTTTAATATCCTCCCGTCTCCCTCAAAGCCAAGTTTTCAGGATCACAGAAAGACGTAACCACTTATTAAACAGCACTATCTTGTCAGAAAATATGTTCTTTTCTGCAGGGTACTAGTGAATTGAATGTGCAAGAGAGACAAAGTCTCTAACAAAAGAAAAGTTGCTGCATGACAAGGATTGCTTCTTCTCTCCCAAGGAACTCAACTAGCAAGGAAACCTCTTCATCAAGTAGAAAACAAAGCAAACCTACAGCAGCAAATGAGGCATTAGGAAATCACATGGAATAAGGTTGTAGAAAGGGACTGGTGGACATAAATTTTGTAGCTTTTTTCCTTTTTTTTTTTTTTTTGGTAAATGCTGCTTCAATAATAAAAATAAAACTTGGGACTGAATTGCCTTGATTACCTGCCTCATGACAAACATGTTTTTCCCTTCAAGAAAGAGAATTATATAACTATGGGAATTTGACACTACTGTCATTGGAGATTGCTCCAGTGAAAGAAAATGCAACTAGCTCTCCCATGGCAATATTAACATATCTTTATTGCACAGTAAAGGTGCATGCATACGTACTGACCTAGTGAGGTCAGAATGAGCCTGTACTCAGCTTTACTACCCCATGGCTTCAGCATATCAACACCCACCCTGTCTGTGGAGGCAGAAAAGTGCTAACAGTTCAGGACTCCTACATTTCTACGCCAGTAACTCCCATCTTTCACTAAGACTGCTGCTGATACAGGGTCACACTAGCTCACATTCGGTTTTTGTCTTTAATACCATGTCTAAATCCATAACTACCAGTTGATGTAGAGTCATGAGTCATATATACAAAAGTCACCAGCACTTCTAGGCTCTTCGGTTCCTACAAGCCAACACAAGATATGCTGACCAACATACAACATCTCCTCTTGCTGCTGCAAATATCTGCTCATTGGAAGACACAAGGCCTTGGTCATATTCTTTTTTTTTTTTTAAATTTCTTTCGTTTGGACAGAATTCCACACAGAAAAATAAGATGCAGACGAGAATGTATGGATGTGTGGCAATTTTGAGGTTTAGGCTTCCATGCTTAAATGGTTACCTAAAATAAGCAACTATTTTCAAAAATGTAGGTTGTAACTTTTACAGGGCCTTGACTATCCAGTGCTACAGCTCTCATGTGGCCAGGTGAGATCCTGAGCACAGTCTCAAGGTGAGAAGGAAAACAAAACACAAAGCAACCCCTAAAACTACACCCCCAACTAAAATACGTTGTGATTCCAATAGCAAACTAAAATATTAATTTAAAAATTAAAAATTAACTATACCACCATAATGTTAAACTCACACAATTAATTTAGTTTTCTTGTTTATTCCACATTTAAAAAAAAAAAAGGGAATTGTTTTACATTCAGTAGAACAGACATTTAATTAGGCTTTGTAATGCACATATAGTTGAGTAAAATACATGGAAAAGGGCATATCCATCTCAACTCATTTTATACCACTGTTTGAATGAATACAGCATGCTTCCATAAAGAGCAGCTATAGCCTGATGAAATGGAAGTATATTGTTTTAAAATGAAACAATAAACCCAAGGATATCTGCATCTAGTTGCTTATTCAAACATTTAAGCTCCTTTCCTCCTCCTTCCCACATTTAGTATGAAGGGAAATGGCTAGCAGAGACTTAGAATCATAGAATCATAGAATCATAGAATGATTTGGGTTGGAAGGGACCTTAAAGATCATCGAGTTCCAACCCCCCTGCTGTGGGCAGGGACACACTTCTGTATCAACCTTTTTACAGTGTTAAGTTTCTCATCCAAAGTGTGCCAGGTAAAACTGATAGTCTCTGAGACAATCTCCTGGAAACGATCTCAAATACAAGTGTCTGTTTTAAACTTCACGATCTCATTCTCTGGGGGTTACAAGGTAAGTTCCCCTACACACTAATCGTGTCTTGTGCATATTCTCAGCTACAAGTCTCATCTCGTTATATACACATATATGTGTCACATATGTCTATCATTTGATCCCATTTTAAGATTTTCAGCTACAGCAGTAGTAGTACATAAAGTGTTAAAAAAGCAGCCAGCGATGAATGTGACAGTGCGAGCTGCTGGAGTGAGTGCCCAAAGCTTTTGAAAGGCTGACCCTTCTAGCAGTGACTTTCAGCTTTTGAAAAGCTGGTCATGTCTTCTGAGGTCTGAGGGATTCCGTGATCCTTGTGCAGACGGGTCAAGTGGACCTGGGTGCTCTTGGAAAATCATAAGCAACAGAAAAAAGTTAATGCATATAATTATGTTGAAAGATATTGACTCATTAAATCGTGAATAAAGCTTATATTCTGCAAAACAATGAGAAGTTGTTACCAATTAGATTGTTCAGTATGCTGCGAAAGAAGTTGCTTCGGACCCAAGTTTGACTTAAAGAATATAACACTTTGTGCATCTTCCAAAATAATCTTGCCAAGCCAGAACAAGAAGAAAGCAACGTGCTGAGTTTTCAGTCAGAGTTTCAATTGCTGCAACTGTAACAGAATAATTGTATGAAAAAAACAGAATAATCATCAGAAAAAAAAATCCTGCAAATGCACATATGGATGTAGCAATGTCTTATTGTATACACAGAGGAGTGTACCTACTTGTGTGCAGTTAGCAGTCAAAATACAAAAGGAACAACGTTTAGCATTCAAAATGTAAAAGGAACAACATTATTTATTTCAGCCAAAAAACAGCTCTAAAATTTAAAGGCATCAAGAATGAAAGGCAGAGGCTGCCACCGGGAGGCAGCATTGTCACTTGTCAAGTTCATGATCAAAGTCCTGCTGCCGCAGGCCCTGGACTGTAACCCTGGGAAGCACAGTGCGACAGCCTTGCACGCAGATCACCTTCCCAACAAGAACATCAAAGAACGGGGAATACAGCACATATAGATATTTAGAGGCTGATGCATTTTGTACCTACCTTGAATAGCATTGAAAACATTTGCAGACAATTATAAGGCACACGATACTTGGAATACATTGGGAGAAACACAGCACCCATCTGAATTCAAACTCCTCTTTAGTGAAGAGATTTTAATGTTAAAGTGAGTCTAGTAGGTTAATCTGTGGGAATATCAGATGTCAATATGCCAAGAATGTGTGCTCAGGTGGGTGGAAACATCTGGCTTTAATTCCGCTCCCACTTGTCGTGGGTTAAGAGAGAGAGAGTTAGTTTTTTTTTCCTTCTCTTTATAAATAGCTAGCAAGAAGCTATGTTTTGGATTCCTGCTCAGGAGAAGCTGATAACCGATGTTTTTTTCTGCTGCCAAGGTCAGCAGACAAGCAAAGAGACACAGTCCAGCTGCTAGCCTGCGATTTGCTCTTAGGTTCAGATGGAAACCAGATTGACCAATTAGTATTCCATCCCAGGCACGTCATACCCGATATATAGGTGAGAACCCTTCCAGGAGA